>PVKN010000452.1:14179-77306 GCA_004027915.1 Capromys pilorides | reverse complement strand
GCAATTAGCATTACCCTGTGACCTCACCATTACCCCCTGCCCCCCACATCCTGCCCTGTGTGGATATAAGCCCTATCCAAAAAATAAAGTTTCGCAGCTTGATCAGAATCTTGTCTTGCTGCCTTCCTTCGTGTCTCCTGTCCCTTCATTCCCCTCCCTAGGTGGTCTGCACCCGTTGAAGCCCTGCGGGTCGGGGCAATAGCTCAGTGGCACAAGCACCTGCCTGGCAAGTGCAAGATCCCGAGTTCAATCCCCTGTACCACAAAGAAAAGAGCAAAGATTATTACCATAAACAATCCATTTCACATCTTAGCAGACCTTTATACCTAGAAGGCATAAGTACATTTCAATCACCATGTGAGTACCAAGAAAGAATATCATAGCTACACAGAAATCTTTGTCTCTTAATTTAGTTTTTTATCAAGAAAATCCTTTAATAAAATCTTATTCTTTGGGCTGGTGAGATGGCTCAGTGGTCTAAAGCACCTGCTCAGGAAAGTTTAGGCAACCACAGGGACCATGGTTCAATTCCCAGCACCACATGCTGAGCCAGCCCCACCTCCAGGGCAGGCTGAGCCGGCCATAACACAAATAAATAAAGGTTTAAAAAAAAAAATCTTATTCTTTTTACTCACAGAAAATTTAATCTTTTGGGCCAGTAAGATAGCTCAGTGGTCTAAAGCACGTGTTTAGGCAACCTCAGGGACCTCAATTCGATCCCTGGCACCACATACTGTGCCAGCCCCACCCCCAGGGCAGGCTGAGCTGGCCATAACATAAATAAATAAAGTTTAAAAAAATTTAACCTTTTGACAATGACCAATATAAACATATTACAATAAATCTTTGATAACATTAATTGGGGGATGTCTCACATAGGCTTTGGAATTTATTGGGATCCCCTTAATGAACAAAGGCTGGAATAAGATGTGTCCAGGGAGATCCTCCTTTACTTACCAAGGGGAGTCCTGGCCAACGGTCTTCTCAAGCCTAAAGGGACCCATTCACTTCCGTGAAACTAAAGCTGCGGGCTTGCTGGGATTTCCCGCTACTACGCTGCAAATATGCAGTTGGCTTGCTGGGAGTAATTCATATAGAGATGGACTATGCTCCCAGCTCATCTACCAGTGCCAGCAAAGAAGTGCCTTGAGGAGCCGGGCACACGCTTGTAATCCCAGCACTTGGGAGGCTGAGGCAGGAGGACTGATGTGAGTTCGAGACCACCCTAGGCTACAAAAGTGAGCTCAAGGCCAGCCTGAACTGCATAGCAAGACCCTGTCTCAAAAAGACAGAAAAAAAGAAGAAGAAGAAGAAGAAGAAGAAGAAGAAGAAGAAGAAGAAGAAGAAGAAATGCCTTGAGGTGGATATTTTTTCTTCTTTTCTATTCTCTCTCTCTCTCTCTCTCTCTCTCTCTCTCTCTCTCTCTGTTTTTTCCTGTGGTACCAGGGATCAAACTCAGGACCTTGCACATGCCAGGCAGGCGTTTATGCCACTAAGCTGTCTACCTTGCCCATTTCCTTTCTTGTTTAATTTCTTGATTATTTGTTCTTCTTTACATACTAGTCTAATCATTGTTTCTAGTTTGTTTCTGTTGTTGCTCTGTTTCTTCCTTCTTTTCCTCCTGTCTTCTTGGCCAGTGTCCCCAAGTTTGCATAACCTTCCTTTGTCCTCTAGCCTTACTTCTATTATCTTCTTCTTCTATTTCTCTATTTTTCCCCTCTAACTCCTTTTACATTTTCTCCTCTGAGGGTAAAACTGCCAGACTGAGGTCATATGTACTATATGTAATTTTTTAGTTTGTTTTACATTTTGTTATATTATGAGAAATCTAGTTCACATGGTCAAAGGTAGCAAGTTAAAAGTTATACTTTGTCATTTTCTGGCCTGTGTTTGATGCTTCTGTTATTGCTGATTGTACAACTTTACCCGAGGTGACATAATTGTTCTAATAAGTTGTTCTTCCTGGTATGTCAAGACTGAGAAGGCCTAAGGATCATAAAAAGCTCCACAGGCCAGCGCCAAAGAACTAGAGAATAGTCCAAATAGGCAGCAACTTCTCATCCAGATACATTGAAGAGGTTGGATCTTGCATCTGACTCAAAACCCAAAAGCCAGCTACACCTGGAAGACAGCTCTGAGAAGCAGTCATAAAGCTACTTGCCATAAGCAATTTATAAGCATCAACCCATGAAATAAGCCACAGAGAGAGAGAGAGAGAGAAGGAAGAGAGAGGAACAAGAAGAGGGAGAGAGGGAGAAAGGGTGAGAGGAAGAACAGGAGAGGGAGAGAGGGAGAGCGAGAGGGAGAAGGAGGGGGAGAGGGAGAGAGAGACAGAAGGAAAGAGAGAGACAGACAGAGACAGAGAATTGAAGCAAGATGTAATCATAGACTTCTAGGTCACCAAAAGCAAACCCAGAAGGCAATGAGGTCAAGCAATCTGAAAGCTGCCCACCTGGACTCCCTGAAATGGTAACAGTGGAAATTATCAAAGCAGATAAATAAGGCACCATGAAAAAAATCAAAACATAAATAATTTCTCAGATAACTACAGAGATGGTGACCATAACGGAAGACATAGTTAGTGACTCTAGGGCAGATACAAATAACAGATAGACTACCTTAGGAAATTGATAGAAACCATGAATGCCCAACATAGGAAAGAAATGGATTCCATGAAATAGATTGAAGCAGATAGCTAGGAGATTAAAATTCTATTGAAAATATATGCAGGAGAATTAGCCAATGCGAGGACAGAGTACCAGATATAGAAGACAAGATTGTGGCTATCAATCATGAAAAGAAAGATTTCTTAAAAATAACAAGGGACCATGAAAAATGAATCCAACAGCTGCTAGATAGTGTGAAAAATAATACCATAACATTGACTGGTGTCAATAAAAAGGCAGGAGACAGTGACATAAAAGACATATTCACAGAAGGGCAGGAAACTTCCCATGCAGGGAAAAAGAGTTTGACACACAGCTAAATGATACATATAGAACTCCAGCTAGCCACACACACACACAAGAAAAAAAATCTCCACTAAGGTAAGTAATAGTTAAGATTCCAGAAATGTAATGCAAAAACAGAATGCTAAAAGCTACTAGAGAAAAGAAACAAATCATCTATAAGGAAAAGCTCATCAGAATCACAGCAGGCTTCAAAGCACAGACAGACAAGTCTAGGAGAGCTTGGGCTGAAGTATTTCAAGCCCTAAAACAAAACAACCTCCAACCCAGATATACCCAACAAATGATCTTTCAAAAATTAATGAAGAAGGTCTGACAAGATAGCTCAGTAGCCTCAGTACCTGCTTAGGCAAGCTCAGGGACTGGGTTTGATCCCTAGTACCACATGCTGTTCCAGGCCTGCCCTGGCCATGGAGTCCAAGTCCAGGCGTGGTGGTGCATGCCTATAATCCCAGTGCTGGGGAGGCTGAAAATAGGAGGACCACAGGAAGTCTGAGCTGCATGCTGAGACCCTGTATCAAGTGCATAAAATAAAAAAAGAAATACAATTAATGGAGAAATATGATACTTCCACAACAAAGAACATCTGAAGAAATTATTGAACACCAAGTCACCATTCCAAAATGTTCTGAGGGACACTCTAGAAACTCTATGAACCCCAAAAGAATGAATCCACCAGGCAAGACAAAGCAACTCAATAGAGGGGAGATAAAAAGAGAACCAACAACAGGGAAACACGACAAGGCTAAGCCGATACATATCAGTTATAACCATCCATGTTAATGGTCTCAACTCACCGATCAACAGAATTAGCTAGAATAGATCAAGAAGCAAGACCCAACAATACGCTGCATACAAGAAACACATTTAACTCAAAAACAAATTCATAGACTGAAAGTCAAAGGATGGAAAACAATGTTCCAAGTGACGGGAGCCCAGAAAAAAAGCAGGGGTCGCTGTTGTATTTGCAGACCAAGTGGATTTCAAGACAAGACTGAGTAAGAGTCATTACATCCTTGTAAAGGAACAATCTAAGAGGAAGAGGTAACAATCATAAATACATATGGATCAAATACCAGCACACCCAACTATATAAAACAAATGTTAGTGGAGATGAAAAATCAAAGAAGCACTAACATAATTGTATTAGGAGACCTTAATACCCCACCATCATGAATAGATCTACTAGACCAAATAAATAAATAAATAAATAAATAAATAACAACAATGAAATAGCAGGACTAAACCAAACTTTTCTAAAAATGGACTTAGTAGATGTCTACCGAGTGCTCCACCCCACAACATCAGAACGTACATTCTTCTCAGCTGCACACAGGATATGCTCCAAAACAGATCACATACTAGCTCATGGAACATGCTGAAATAAATACAAAGGATTGATATCTGTGCATATTATCAGACCATAGTACGATGAAATTGGAAATCAATGGCAAAGGAAACCACAAAAATTTCATAAACATATGGAAATTAAGTAGCACCCTCCGGAACAACTATTAAGTAATGGAAGAAATTAGACATTCTACAATTAAATGACAACGCTGATACCACACAGCAGAACTTATGGGACACAATGAAAGCAGCTCTATGAGGTAAATTTATGGTAGTGAATTCTCATATCAGAAAAACACAGTGAGCTCAAATAAATAACCTAATGTTGAACCTCAAGCTCTTAGAAAAAGAAAAAAAAATGAAGCCCAAATCTCATTTGAGGAAGGAAATTATTAAGACCAGAGCAGAAATTAATGCAATCAAAACTAAGAAAACAATATAAAGAAACAACGAGTTGAAGAGTTGACTCTTGGAAAGATTAAATAAAATCAACAAACCCTTAGCTAACTTTATAAAAAAAAAAGAAAGAAAAGACTCAAATCCATGCAATTAGGAATGAGAAGAGTGTAGCTGGGTGTGGTGGTGCAGGCCTATAATCCCACCACATGGGAGGCTGAGGCAGGAGGATTACAGTAGATTTAAGGCCAATAAGTGCTACATACTGAATTCAAGGCCAGCCTGGACTAGACAGCAAGACCCTGTATTTGCAGACAAAGTAGACTTCAAGCCAAGACTGATTTCTGAAGAAATCTCAGAGATCATCAGTACCTACTTTAGGAGCCTATATTCTAATAAAGAGGAAATCACAGAAGAAATGGACAGATTCCTGGACACATATGAATTACCAAAGCTGAATCCAAAAGATACAAAAATTGTAAGTAAATCAGTATGTTAATGGAATTCAAGATGTAATTAAAAGTCTATAAACAAGGAAAAGCCCAGGCCCTCACAGATTCATTGCTGATTTCTACAGTCAATTTAGAGAGCTCCTGCTCTGGCAAACTCAGTCAAGTGTAAGGGACAGGGGTTCGATCTCCAGCTCCATAATCCTTACCCGACCCACCCTTAAGGCAGCCTGAACCAGCCAAAAAAAAAAAAAAAAAAAAGTCCTTCTCAACTTTTGGGCCAGCCAAATAGTTCAGTGGATTAAAGCACCTGCAAGCTGGCACAGGGGCCAGAGGTTTGACCCCTGGGCCTGCCATGCCAGCCTCACCCCCGGGGTGTACTGAGACAGCAATTGATACTGGGCATGGTGGCGTGCACCTGTAATCCCAGCTCTTGGGAGGCTGTAAACAGGTAGATCACTATAGTCTAATCTACTAGTGAGACCCTGAACACCCTGCAGATCCTTCCCTAAAATACAAAAGAAAAGAAAAAAATTAGAGAATATCTACTGGTGCTACTTCTCCAACTCTTTAATGGAAGTGATAGGGAAGCAATATTCCTAAACTTATCCCACAAGCATTAACCTGATATCAAAACCAGAGAACCAATCGAAAAGGAGAACTATAGGCCAATCTCTACAGAACATAAATACAAAAGTCCTCAAAAAGATACCAGCAAACAGAATGTAGAAAATCATCAAGAAGATTATAGACCATGGCCAAGAGATATCCATCCCTGGGATGCAGGGATAGTTCAACATATGCAAATCTAGAACTGTAAAGCATCATACGAACAAATCCAAAAACCATTAGATCATTTCAAAATATGTAGCAGAAGCATTTGATAAAGTCCAACACTCATTCATGAATTAGGAAAAAAAAAAACTATGGAAAACTGGAATGGATGGTCTTTATCTCAATCTGGTAAAAGCCATCTATGTCAACAGCCAACATCCTACTAAATGGACAAAAACTGAAAGTTTCCACTCTAAAATAAGAAACAAGAGAAGAATGACACTACCACCACTCTTATTCGATATAGCTCCGGAAACAGTAACCAAAGCAATTATACGAGAAAAAGAAATAAAGGAATTATGAATAGAAAATGAAGAAGTCAGGTTATAATTTGTAGTAACATGATACTCTACATAGAAGTCCCCAAAAACTCCACCACGAGACTTCTAGACTTAATAATCAAATTCATCAGTGATGCAAAGCCACACTCAAATATCAGTAGCATTCCTGTGCACAAAAAACAGACTCAGTCAGAGAAAAATGCGAGAAATAACACCTTTCAGAATAGCATCCAAGAAAATGAAATACCTACAAATCAATTGAATGGAGGAAATAAAGACCTCTACATTGAAAACTACGATATTCTGGAAAAGGAGATCAAAGAAGATAGCAGCGAATGGAAAGATATCCCTCGTTCTTGAGTAGCAATAACGAATCCTGAAAATGGCCATATTTCCAACTTTTTTTTTTTTTTTTTGTCTTTTTTGAAACAGGGTTGCGCTATGCAGTTCAGGCTGGCCTTGCACTCAGTTTTGTACCCCAGGCTGGTCTAGAACTCACACCATCACAGCAATCCTCCTGCCTCAGACTCCCAAGTGCTGGGATTATAGGCATGCACCACCATGCCTGACTAAAATTTTTATACAGATTTAATGCAATATTAATCAAAATATCACTACCATATCTCACAAAATTAGAGAAAATGATCCTAAAATTATTCTAAGTCTCTTCTGAGACTTAGAATATCAAAAACAATTCTGGGCAACAAAGGCAAGGCAGAAGGTATCACAATCTCTGACTTGAAATTATGTTCCATACCTGTCCAGGCATTGTGGCACATACCTATAATCCCAATACTCAGGAAGCTGAGGCAGGAGGGCCATTGTGAGTTTGAGGCCAGCCTGGGCTATATAGTGAGTTTAAGAGCAGGATGAACTGAATAGTGAGACCCTGTCTTGAGAGAGACAGAGAGAGAGAGAGAGAGAGAGAGAGAGACAGAGAGAGAGAGAGAGAGAGAGAGAGAGAAAATTTATTATTGTGATAAAAACAGCATGATATTGGCCAAAAGCCCCCACAAAAAAATAGATCTGAAGATCAGTGGGACAGATTCAAAGACTCAGAAACAATTCCAAATACACTCAGACATCTTACCCTTGACCAAAGCGACAAACATATTAACTGGGACAAACATAGCTTCTTAATAAATGATACTGGTGCCGGGCATGGTGGTGTATGGCCTGTAATCCCAGTACTTGAGAGGCTGAGGCAGGAGGATCGATGTGAGACCAGCCTGGGCTACAAAAGTGAGCTCAAGGCCAGCCTGAACTGCATAGTGAGACCCTGTCTCAAAAAGACAAAATAAATAAATAATAGTGGAAAAACTGGCTTTCCACATGCTGAAAACTAAAACTCCACCCATGTCTATCACCACGAACTAAAAAATAAAAATGGGCCAAAGATCTAAATATTAAAACAGAAGCACTAAGTCTGTTAGAAGACAGAATAAATAGAATTCTTGAAGACATTGGTGTAGGCAAAGATTTTATAAGCGAAATTTGGATCGTACGGGAAATGCTACATAAAATCAACAACTGGGATCTCATCTTATTAAGCTTTTTGCACAGCAAGAGAAGCCATCAACAGAGTGCAGGGACAATGGAGTCTTCTCAGAGGAAGAACTAGCAATGGCAAATAAATAGATGAAAGAATGTCCAACACTATTGGTCAAGGGCCAGCCAAATAGCTCAGCAGATTAAAGCGCCTGCTTAGGCAGACTCAGCATCCTGGGTTCGAACCCCGGTAGTGCGCTGTGCTGGTCATTGTGGTGGTGCGCACCTGTAATCCTGGTGCTTGGAAGGCTGAAAACAGGAGGATCACTACAAGTCTGATCTATGCAGTGAGACAGATTATTATTAATGTACTAAATACATTAATAACAATAACAATAATAATGAGGGGAAGGGGGATTGAAGAGAGGGGAGGAGAATTGGAAAAAAAGAAGCAAGATATATCATGTAGAGGTACAAATAGAGGTCCAAATTCTCTATGATGAATGTGCTCATTATATATATCTAAAAGGTACCACAGAGGGCCACAGAGATAGCTCAGCGGTCTAAGTGCCTGCCTGGCAAGTACGAGAAGCTGTGTTTGATCCTCGGTACCACATGCTGTGTCAGCGCTGCTCCATGCCTGCTGGCCACAAAAATTGGGCATGGTAGCTGTCTTAGTTACTCTTCTCTTGTTGCTGGGACAAATACCCGATACACAAGCTTACAGAAGGAAAGGTTTATTTAGCTCACAGTTACTAGAGGCTTCAAGACACTGGAGGAGAGGCCGGGGCACTGCAGTGTCCAGGATGATCCACTCCCATCCCTCAAGAGAGGCCATGGGGGAGGGAGGAGGCACATGCTGTCAGTTTGATGGTTCATGCCTCTCTGGCCTAGCCCTGGTCCTCTAGCCCCACCCTGGTCCTCTAGCCCCGCCCTTTGAGCTGTGCACTTGACAGCCCCATGATTTACATGAAGCTTTGGGGTCCAACTAGATGCAAGCCATAACAATCTGTCCCTCAACTCCCAAAGTTTCATGCACATCCTTTTGTCCAACAGGCATTTTAGTGCATCTCTAAGAGCTGCCAATGTCCAGTTTCAGCACTGCTGAAAAGTCCAAGTCCCAAATCTCGAAGATCCAAAGCAAACTCTCAGCGTGAACTCCTGTACAAATAAAAAATTAAATATATCTAACATTCAAAGGCACAAGATAAAAATAAAAATTAAAAAAAGGGCCAGGGAGATAGCTCCGTGACACAAGTGCCTCCTGGCAAGTGCAAGGTTGTGAGTTTGAACCCTGGTCCCACCAAAACAACAACAACAAAAACAAAGGCACAACATAAACATTATAAACATTGCTATTACAAAAGGTACACACAGAAGGATACAAACCATTGGGGCCAAAACAAGTCCAAAATCCAGCAGGGCAAACATTAAGTTCTGTAGTTCCACGTGGAACATCCAAAGTTGCATGTGGTGAATTGTGAGCTCCATGTGGCTCCACCCCTATGGCATTTCTGGTGGTTGTAGCTCTGATAGCTTCTCTCTTAGGCCGAGTTTGCTTCCTCCTTGCAGTGATCCACGTTTCTGGCTTTTCCAAATTTCTGGAGTTTCTAAGGGTAGGATTCTCACTCACAACTTTACACACTGCCCTCTCAGGGGAGCACTGCCTGGCCTCCCAGGCCTTCTTCTGAAATGAAGGTGGAAGCCTTCTTAACCTCAGAACTCTTGCACTCTGCATGTGCCTAAAACCAATGCCACATGGATGATGCCAAGGGCTGCTGCCAGATGGAGCAGTAGCCAGGCTTCCTTCTCTCTTAGCTATAGGGGCCGAGTGCTTGGATTTCTGAGCACTCTGACCTGGATTCTGAGAAACGAATTCTCTATGCTGGTGCTATTCTGTAGTCTGGTGTGGTCACCGCCTCCATTCTGGAACCTGGTGTAGCCACTGCCTCCATTCTGGAACATGAGGCTCTGTGGCTTTCTCCTCAAAGCAAAGTCCCTTGGGCTGGGGAGACAGCTCAGTGGAATACATGCTTGCTTGGCAAGCACAAGGTTCTGAGTTCAATCCCTAGTACTGGGAAAAAAAAAAAACAGTCTCTCACCCTTGTGATTCTGAAGCTGCAAAGAGTGAGAACTCACCATCTCCTGTGATGCCCCCAGGACATCTTTTCTATTCTCCTGTTCCTCCTGGGCAATGGAGATCTCAGCTCCCTCTTTGCAGTCCACAGCCTTCCTGGCGTTTCCTTTCTGGCCAAACTCATGACATTTTAAATCATTCTGCTGGTCTCTTTGCTCTTTATTCTCAACATATATAACATTATTGCTCACCAGCAATAACCATGCCACTGCCCCAATATTTGACTACTTTGAGATTTCCTTTGAAAGATTGATTAATCAGTCCTCTATGTTTAATCTCATCTCAGGCAGTCTCTGAACACGGGCAAAATTCAGACTTTGGGCCAAGCCAAAACACAAATGATCTGGAGTCCAACAGCCAATGCAGTCCTTCTTTCCAGCAGATACCTCCCCAGCCTGGTCTTTACAGTCAGACTTCCTATCAGTCTTCTGTTCTGAGCTCTGACCAGAATTTCCTCTACAGAACAGCCAAAGCTCTTCCAGTGCTTCTCTTGCAGGCAACATCTCCAAACCTTTCCTATCCCCTCCCATAAGCCATTCCCAAAAGGTGGCAGTCCACATGGTCAGGTACGGCCACAGCAACGACCCCACTCCTCTGTACCAAATTCTATCTTAGTTACTCTTCTCTCATTGTTGGGACAAATACCCAACACACGAGCTTAGGGAAGGAAAGATTTAGCTCACAGTTACTGAAGGTTTCATAGTTTAAAACAGCCTGAATTACATATTACATAGCAAGACCTTGAGGCACTGTGCCTCCGTGTCCAGGATGATCCGCTCCATATCTCCAAGACAGGCCAACAGGACTGGGAGTGGGGTTGGGGGTGGGGATGTGGTGGCAGGGGTGGACAGGATACATGCTGTCAGTTTAAACCATGGCCCCGAGCCCTACCCTGGTCCTCTGGGCCCGCCCCTCCAGCCACATGCTTGACAGCTCCATGATTTACATGAGGCTTTAGGAGGACAACTAGATACAAACCATAGCATAACATGTGCTATGTCATTATGTATATCTAAAATGTACCACGGAGGGCCACAGCAGAGATAGCTCAGCGGTCTAAGCGCCTGCCTGGCAAGTACAAGGAGCTGCGTTTGATCCCCGGTACTACACGCTGTGCCAGTGCTGCTCCATGCCTGCTGGCCACAAAAATTGGGCATGGGAGCCCACGTCTATAATCCCAGCACTGGGGAGGCTAAGACAGGAGGATCATTATGAGTCTGAGCTATGTAGCGAGACCCTGTACCAAGTACCAATAAAACCTTTAAAACACACATACACACACACAGGAAGAAAAAAATCTAACTTCTGGAGCTAGGAGTGCTGGTGCGTGGCTGTCATCCCAGCGCTTGGGAGGATGAAGCAGGACTGCCTCTAATTCGAGGCCAGCCTGGGCTACACAGGAAACTCAAGGCCAGCCCCCACTACAGAGTGACACCCTGTCTCAAAAGCCAATCAAGGAACCAAACATAATAAATAAAAACTCTTATTTCAGCTGGGCACGGTGACACACATCTATAATTGCAGCACTTGGGGGGGATGTGGCAGGAGGATCATTGCTGGTTCAAGGCCAGCTTGGGCTACAAAGTGAGTTCAAGGTCAACCTGAATTGCATAGCAAGACCCTTTTTCAAAAAGGCAAGACAAAACAAAGCAAGACAAAAAGGCTCTTACCACTCTGCATCCTCACTCGATTTTGGTATTGGTAGCATAATCTTATCCCTGTAAATCAGTGACGTAAAACACTTCCATTAAGTATATAATACATGAAATATTTCGATAGTATAATTATAACCTAATGATGGCTATAAATTTCTATTTTTCATCATATTTATACATGAAAACATCTTCATTTCAAGAATCTGTGGAACATTTACAAAAGCTGGTTTACTTTAAGTTACAATAAAAACTTCATTTCCCAAAGTACAAACTGTACCACAATGTAAACATGTTGAAATAACAGAAGTTAAAGCAGCAATAAAAATAATCTCAAAGATAATAACAGTCACCAAAATAATTATGTTTTGCTTTGGATGAAAGAGGAAGTTTTAAAATTTAAAGACCCTGTAAAGACTAACGGAAATAAAAATGCTACTCATCTACGGCCTTATGAGCTGAAATGCTTTACTACAAAAGTGAGCTTCTTTCCGTTTCGTACTAGAGAGAGAACCCACAGCCCTGGGCCGGGAAGGAAAACTCTTTACCCCTACTTGCATGCCAATTGGGTAAGTTTATCTTTTTTGGGGGATGGGGTGGGAGACAGCGTCTTCACTTTGACTTGTAAATGAACATCAGCACACCAGGTAACAGGTTCTTGGGTCCTACCATCTAACGAACCTCTTTGCTTTTTGAGCCAGGGTCTATGTAACCCAGGCAGGCCTGGATCACATATGTAGCCCAGGCTGACCCCACGGCAGTGATCCTCCAGCCTCAGCCTCCAGTGCTAGGATTGCAGGCGTGCATCAGCACAGTGGACTCATCTAGTCACTTTGGTTAAAGTAAATCAAGCACAGCCCAGGCAAGTATATTTGCCGTCACTGTTCTAAGTCTTCTTCAGAATGCACTTCTTTAAGGTGGGCTGCTGCTGTGCACACGTTACAGAGAATTATTTACTACCTTTTTCATAAAGCTCCGGGCCTTTAAGAAAGTATTAGAGAAAAAGTTATTTAACCCCTTCCTTTCTTTAAAGAATTATTTTCTTTTTTCTTACTAAATCTAAGAAAGAAAAAGTTAATACTGATATACGTGTTTCTTGAGCTAAAAGGTTAAATCTTTGGAGAAGGTATGTTTGTCCACAGAGGCTAGATATGCTACTCTCCAAAAAGTGAAGGTAACTATTACACAACATAAGAAAGGGCCAGAGATCTAAAGCGTCTACTTAGGCAAGCTTAGGTAACTGCAGGGACCGCAGTTCGGTCCCGGCACCACATGCTGCGCCAGCCCCACTCCCAGGGCAGGCTGAGAATATATTATTTACATAAATAAATAATAAATAAAGTTTAAAAAAAAACGTAAGAAATAACATAATGCGTTTCATAAAAATAGAAGCCGACTTTGCGACAGCTCCACATCCCACAAGCGTCTACAGAGTGGATCCAGGACAGGCGCTCCTTTCTTCTATCCGTTTATGCGCTAGCCTTCATGAATTTGTGGCTGGATGTCGTAGACAAGGCCAGGAGGGTGTCCGGGACCTCGTCGCTGTTCTGCTGTTCTGCCGGAAGCAGGTCAGCAGGGCCGCCGCCTTCTCCCGGGTCTCCTCCTCCGTTTCGCTGCTGCTGCTGCTGCTGCCCTGAGCTCCTAGGGCCACAGCTTCCGGGCCCTGAACTCTTTGTCTCTCTGCAGGCGGGACGAGCTCAGTCTCAGCCTGAGCTTCTCCCGCCTGCTTCAGCTTCCAGTTCTTTCGTTTACACGGGCCTTGGACACCTTCTCCGGGGGGCAGCATCTGCTGGATTCCTTGCGACTGGCGACTGGCTAGCCATGGCTGCGGAGGCCAATCTCGGAGAGACAGTCAGGTAAGTTTATCTTAAGAAGAAAAAGCACCTCTTTTTCTGGGAAACACCAAAAGGCGGATGACACCTGTGCAGCGGGAGGGGCTGGAGGCCCCTGGGGCCCTGGCATGGGAGGCGGCAGCGGCTTCCGCGGAGGCTTCAGCAGTGGCCTTTGATGTCGCGGGCGCAGCAGAAGTCGAGGCCGGGGGCAGGGGCCGCGGGGCTCGTGGCAGAGGCCGAGGACTAAGAGTGGATTCCTGTCACCAAGCTGCGCCAGCTGGTCAAATACCTGAAGATCAAATCCCTGGAGGAAATCTATCTTTTCTCCTTACCCATCAAGGAGTCCGAGATTATTGCCTGTTTCCTGGGCGCATCCTTCAAGGATGAAGTCGTGAAGATCATGTCTGTGCAGAAGCCAACTCGTGCTGGCCAGCGGACCAGGTTCAAGGCATTTGTCGCCATTGGGGACTACAACGGTCATGTTGGCCTGGGTGTGAAGTGTTCCACGGAAGTAGCCACTGCCATTCGCGGGGCCATCATCCTGGCCAAGCTCTCCATTGTCCCCGTGAGGAGAGGCTACTGGAGAAACAAGATTGGCAAGCCCCACGCTGTTCCTTGTAAGGCGACTGGCCGCTGTGGCTCTGTGTTGGTGCGTCTGATCCCCGCCCCAGAGGCACTGGCATCGTCTCGGCCCCTGTGCCCAAGAAGCTGCTGCTGATGGCTGGTATTGGTGACTGCTACGCCTCTGCCAGGGGCTGCACTGCTACTGTGGGCAACTTTGCTAAGGCCACCTTTGATGCCACCTCCAAGACCTACAGCTGCCTGACCCCTGACCTCTGGGAAGAGACTGTGTTCGCCAAGCCTCTCTATCAGGAATTCATGAGCCATCTTGTGAAAACCCACACCAGAGTCTCTGTCCAGAGGACCCAAGCTCCAGCAGTAACTACAACACAAAGGGTTTTTACACAAGAAAAATAAAATGAATTAAAATGAAAAAAAGAAGAAAAAGTAAAAGAAGATGCAGGAAAAACCCAAGAAGGCAATGATGACAGTCAGGGATTGGGGCTGTCCCACAGCATCTCCTCTCCAGTTTAAAATCAGCTCTTCGAGAGCAGGGCCATAATATTCTCAGCCAACTACATGGCCACCTGCAAATCCAGGGAAGGGCACGACACTGGGCTCAACACAAGCTCGATACGCTCAGGAACGTGCTTTTAGCTTTCTCTCCTTCAGGCTTCCACAGCCTGCTCCTAGTCCTACTCAACGGTAGATTTATTAAAATATCAAAATCACAGGCTTTCCACCTAGTCCCAGACCTTTAAAGCGAACGTGTGCCACTTTGCGGGGATGCAGCTCTGTGGCGCCGCGCCAGCCTGGCACAGGTAATTCAATTTCTTTTCCTTTTTAAAAATATTTATGTATGTATGTATTTATTTATTTATTCATTCATTCACTCTTCCATGTTATGGCTGGCTCAGCCTGCCCTGGGGGTGGGTCTGGCGCAGCATGTGGTGCCGGGGATCAAACTGTGGTCCCTGTGGTTGCCTAAGCTTTCCTAAGCAGGCACTTTA
This sequence comes from Capromys pilorides, assembly GCA_004027915.1. Lineage (NCBI taxonomy): Eukaryota > Metazoa > Chordata > Mammalia > Rodentia > Capromyidae > Capromys > Capromys pilorides. Next base: position 62,347 of record PVKN010000452.1, on the reverse strand, counting down.
GACCACTGAGCCATCTCACCAGCCCCTGAGTTCAATTTCTGATACCAAAAAAGGAAAAGAAAAGAAGCAGAGCCTACAAAGAAAGCTTTGCCACTTGGCATGTGCCAGACAATTAACATTACTTTGCTAATTCTCACAATTTGTGGGTGGGCGGTAGATCCCGGCTACTCTTTTTTTTTTTTCCTTCAGTATCAGGGATTGAACTCAGGATCTTGTACTTGATAAGCAAGCGCTTATTCTACTGAGCTATCTTTCCACCCCCTTGATCAGTCTACTTTCTAATCTAGTGCAAGCTCTTTCTGCTATTACTGGTTACTTTGAACAATTTTTTAATTATTATTTTTAGTTTTTAAAGCATTAGAATTAAAGCAGAAAAAATCACAAGTGAAGGGGCTGCGGAGATAGCTCCATGGCACAAGTGCCTGCCTGGCAAGTGCAAGGTTGTGAGTTTGAACCCCAGTCCCGCAAAAAAAAAAAAGAAAACTTACCATCTTCACAAAATGAATAAATAAAGAAACAAACAAACACAACAAGCAAACAAATAAAAAAATTAAAAAAAAAAAAAAAAAGGGCCGGCGAGATGGTTCAGTGGTCTAAAGCGCCTGCTTAGGAGGGCTCAGGCAACTGCGGGGACTGCAGTTCGATTCCCGGCACCATATGCTGCGCCAGTGCCACCACCAGGGCAGGCTGAGCCAGCCACAAAATGAATAAATAAAGAAACAAACAAACACAACAAGCAAACAAATAAATAAATAAATTTAAAAAAAAATTACAAGTGATACAGAATTTCACTTAACAAAGTAACACGAATTTCACAGTATTTGTTGTAATACACAGTGCTGTCTTCCAACCAGTTATTCATATTACCAGATACATGCATGTAAAATTGGAAGAAGAAATGGGTGCAAAGCCATATATGTGCACCATGTTTATAGCAGCGCAATTTGTTATAGCCAAATCCTGGAAACAACCCAGATGCCCATGAACTGAAGAATGGATAAGGCAGATGTGGTATTTTTGCACAATGGAATTATTATTCAGCTATAAAACAGGATAAATGAGTCTTTTGTCAGTAAATGGATGCAACTAGAGAACATACTCAAGTGAAATAAATCAGATTGACATGTGCAAACATTGTATTGTCTCCTTAGTATGAGAATCTGAAAGAGAAAAATGGAATCTGGAGGGTACACTAGGAAAAGGGAATGAACATATTCAAAAGGAAGGAGTTACTGAGTTGAGAAGGACAGAAGAGGGAGTGGGGGAAAGAGATTTACCTATGTATGTAAGCAGGATGGTTTATAGAACTGTACTGTGCATTTCTGCTGGTCTATGGGAAGCAGTTAATGCTTTGTTTTGTCTCCCTTTTTCAACTGTTTGTACTTTTTCTCTTCCTAATTTCCTAACACTTTTGTTTACCTTAACATCCTCAGATCCTAGTTCAGTTGGTGGCAAAAAGTACATGAGAAAAATTAGGCTTTGTCCCCTGTTTCCAAAATTTTCTTTTGTGTACCGCAGGGAGATGTACCAATTACAAGCCAATGATGAAGAAGTACGAGGAAATTAAGAGTGACATAGCAGTCCCGCCCCTTTTATTAAAAAAAGAACTGTTGGCATCTAGCCTCCCATCTCTATGGTCTGAGTGTGACCACTCTATACTTTGGAGGAATTAGCGAGCACCGCCAATCATTAGATCATTTTTCCAGCGCACGCTGGGAAATTTGGCTTTTCATTGGATGTTAGAAGTAAAACCCGCCCTACTACTTCCGTTATATTCCTTTAAGTAAGAATCACGCTTTTTCCGCAGTCTCTTGGACCCGGCGGACCCGGTGAGGTGACTTGTGTTGTTTTGCAGAGTTATGTGGCTGGGCTGGCCCGCGAGTGGGCAGGAGACGGTTGACTGGCCGTGATGACATTCCAGTTAAAGCACGTGTTAGACTGCTGACGATAGTGATGTGAACTGGAGTCTGAGCCCGTTGGCGGGTTGGATGGGGGAGGAGACGGGACAGTAGGTCCACGGCTGCTCACCTATGGCTCTCGTTTTTGCAGATTCAGCCATGCTGGGAACGTCAGATCTCGTGTGAAGCGTCTTTGCGGCGGCTTCTCCCTACTCCCTAGCCCCCAATAAAGTGATTTGATCTCCAGCTCGGTGTCCGTGTGGTCGCTGACGCGCTGCCTTTGGGCCCCCATCGCGCCTGTGTGTGGCGCCGGGGGTCAAGCTGCAGCGCCAGAGCACGCGCTCGCGCATAACTGGGGCCGCCTGCCCGCCGCGGACGGCCCTTTTAACCGCGAGCAACACAGCCGCGGCAGCACTGGCTGCCGGGGCGAACCTTCACCTTCACCAGGGTTAAGCACGCAAGAGGTTCTGGGGCCTGCACGCCCGTGTACTGTGCCTCGGAGTTGTCCACTGAGCTTAACCTCACAGCTCCAGGGTGGTTGCCTGAGTTGGGTTGTTTTAGGGGCTGGGGAGATAGCTCCGAGGCACAAGTGCCTGCCCGGCAAGTGCAAGATCGTGAGTTTGAACCCCGGTCCTGTAAAAATAAAAGGATTTTTTTGAGTACACTTTCAGATACTGCAGCTGCTCAGAGCTCTTAACGTGAGCTCGTGCGGGGGCTTCGCGATGTGGGGCAGGACGCGTAGGTGAGTGGAGTCTGCTGGGGCGCTAAATGCCCCGGTTTAAAATGATTACCGCAGATACGAGTGTGGGTTTCAGCTCCGGAGCACAACTATCCGGATTAACAAATCTGAACTTGATTCTGGAGACACAGGCTGAGGAGGGAAATGGCACCCACTCAAGGGTAGCAGGGCTCTACCTTCCTTCTGGGAGCAAATGAGATGCCACCTATAACCGTGGGGTGTACAGTGCCACTACAGATCGCAGACAACCAAGAGTCACTTAAGTGCCACATGAGTGAAAGCTTTAGAGAAGGGTGAGAGGACAAAGATTCCTTTCACCCCAAGCGACTTGTCAGCCTATTTGCTGCTTCTCCAACTTCTGCTTTAACCTTTTCAAAAAATTAGAACGTTAGCTTAAATGTATTTGGTACAGGGCCTCGCTACACTCATGATTTTGTCTCAGCTTCCCGGGTGCTGGGATTACAAGCGTGCACCAACATAGGCAGGTGCTTAAGAGCTATCCCGGCCCCCATGATTTTTTCTTTTTTCTTTTTGGTGGGACGGGATTCTAACTCGATTTTTCTTTCATCTTGTTTTTGAGGCAGGGCTTGTAGGTCTGGCAGGCCTTGCACTCCAAGGCTCCTAACTCCGGGGCCTGCACACCAGCCTGGCTGTACCCAGTGTCTATTCTGTTCTCACTGAATGTGGTGGCTGAGGGGAAGGTACCCTTTGGAGAGCGGCCGAGTACAAGCCAACGGGACTGGCCTTGGTGGAAAATTGGTCCTTGTACACTTAGGACTGCTGTCTGAGCACGCAGCGCTCTCCTGCCAGCGAATGTCCCAAGTGCTGTGCATTCACTGCTGTGTCCTCCACCGGAACTTGGTAGAAATAACTTGGATGCTTACCTAGTATTTGACAGGAGATAATTTATTTTGTGAAACAAAGCAAGCGGTTCTACATCCCCACATACCATCAATTAAGTGCAACAGGGTGCAGTCGCGTGGTTACACAGCAGTGCGTCCAGCCCTTTGCCTTTAGTTATTGCACAATGAAGACCAGTGATCAGACATGCGACTCCAGGCCAATGGCCTACACAGAAGTGAGAACGGTGCGCCCACAGGAATGGTCAGGTAATCTGAGTCAAATGTTTTAATGGTGCAATTAAAATAAGGGTTCAAATATCTTTTTAATATATTTCTTTAAATTCAGGCAAGGTGCTGTTTTAAAGAAAAGTCACTATTTGCTTTGTCCACAGATATAAGTTATGTCAAACGTTACCCAAGGTAATTTTGATATCCAATGCAGCTTTAAACAAAAAATTGTATTTACTTTTCAAAGCAAATTACAAGTCCCAAACTTGTAAACTAAATATTCTGACACAAATGCACAAAATGAAGTTGGCAACATGAAAGCAAGGTCACGTGTGTTGTGAGATACGTAGTGTCTGGTGGGAAGCAAACTTTTGGTCTTGATGAGCAGCTGCCAGTCCAGCAACTCCATTTGGCCATCGGAAGCGCTGCAGAACCTTCCTGGAGGATTCAACAGCATTCCCCTTACACGAGGCTTTCTAGAGCACACAGGAACTGTGGGTGTTTGGGTCTATCCAATCTGGATTAAGGAGGAAGTCAGTCCTTGTGTGCGATATTTGTCATTGTCACGTAGGCTTGTGTCTCGGGAAACAGGATTAGAGGCCAAGATGACTTCTCTCACTGGTTTGATCTCATGGCTTTGCCTAAAGTTCACATAAATTCCAGTGTCTCCAACCTGGCTGAAATTGTGTTTTATGGCAACTTGCTCCCAAAATGCACAATTTAGTGACAGTGATTTGTGACACCTGTCTTTCCCACCACTGCAACAGCTCAAAGTCCCACTTCCCACACATGTTGCCACACTGACATTCTTGGAGCACAGAGGGCTGCACTCCGGTACTAAGTGTAGAGTGAAAAGCCTGTTCCACTGCGCACCAGCTGCCTGAGGAAAGCTGTGGACAGGCCCAGGAGGTGAAGAGGTCTTCCAGTTGGCTGTATAGCTTCACTCTGTGCTTTCTGCTGCCACAACAACTGGTAGACTAAAAAGCCACAATGTGAATCATGTAGCTTCTGGCTCTGCTGGGATGATTCTTGAGTCTCCTTTGCCAAGGCCAAACTTTGTGGCAGGCACTGCAAATGCCTGTCACTAGATGTGGGGAATGACACCTCACAGTGGAATGGGCACCAGCAGGCAGAGGGCAGAAGCAGTCTTAAGAGCGTGGCTGCAGCACGAGTGATGGCCAGAGCCACGGTGCAGATGGCAGCTGAGAACCCCGGATGTGGAGGGAGGTCTCCAGGGACAGGGCACCTCCCTTCTTCACCTACTACACGGGGTCCGCAGCCTCCACAGGGGGCTCCTTCAGGAGGCAGGACGTGGAGCGAGGGTCCATAGCTGAGTGCATTAGAGGGATGTAAATATCGTCCATGTTTGGCATGACGAAAACTTTCTGCAGGGAGATTGGAGAACACTGTTAGTTTGTATTTCAGACTTTAGGCAGATTTTTTAAAAATATGTATGAAAATTTTTCTCACACATTCCTCCACCATAATTTTAAAGTTAAGGCCTCACCAGTGCACAAATACAAGACATAATTATCGGCTGACTTTGTACACATGTAAAGTTACTCATAAGTGATAAGCAACACTGAGAAAACTGGCCTAACTGCTTTTAATCTGTATTTTTAAATTATATGCAGAACACATTCCCAGAGAATTTGTAAGTCTTAGGAAAAAACGTAAGGGTAGTTTTGTTTTTAAGACCATCTTGTTAAACAGTTCATGCTGGCCTCAGACTTGCAACAATCCTCCAGCCTCCCACGTGCTGGGGTTATAGACGCCACCACGTCTGGCAAAGACAGCAAGACAATTTCTTAAAAAGCTAAAACCCAAACACAGTTTCTCACCAACAAACAGTTCACACAAAGCAGGCCTAGAAAATGAGATCTGGGTTAGTAAACTCCAACACTCCACTTGGGAGGCCCAAGTTATGGTGGCACACTAGGGCAGTGGTGGCCAACCTATGGCAGGTGTGCTGCAGCCTGCGCTGGGTGGGCTGCTGGCATCATTGCAAGCTCTGGAAGGTGCCACCCTGTCGTAGGTGTACAGAAGGGTTTCCATGAGTGTTTGCTGAACTAAAGAAACTGAGCAAGAAGAATACCACACAAGGCTAAGAAGCCACTTCTCTGGCCACAGGCTGGGTGCTGCTTAGCAAGCTAATTCCAAATTTCACAGGGCTCAAAACAAAGCCAGGAAGTCCCAGCAGACCAACTGGTGTAAGAGGTTATAATTTTGCCCCTTGACCAACATCTGGCTTTCCTCTGAAGACTATTTAGTATATTCCATGGCTAAGTTTCAGGGTTGAGTTTTTTTTTTTTTTTTTTTTGTCTTTTTGAGACAGGGTCTCACTATGCAGTTCAGGCTGGCCTTGAGCTCACTTGTAGCCCAGGCTGGTCTCGAACTTACACTGATCCGCCTGCCTCAGCCTCCCAAGTGCTGGGATTACAGGCATGCACCACCAAGCCCGGCAGTTTCAGGGTTTTTGAAACCATATCTGACTTTGTTTTTGTATTTTTGAGATAAGGTCTTGCTATGCAGCTGAGGCTAGCCTCTAATTCGCTACGGTCCTCCTGCCTGCACCCCACGAGTCCTTACCTGCCATTTTACCCTCATGTTTGAGCACATGTGTCTTCCCCTGGGGTGAGAATCAGTGGCTTCCGTTGGATTCTCACGAGAATCCTGACCCAGATGACGCTCAGGACCTCCATTCTAGCCCGAGCTTTTTATACTTGGTGTAAAACATGAGATAACACCGCATGCTCACCTGAAACTCTTGCTCCAGTTTCTTCTCTATCCAATCTGTCACATGAACTAACGTCACTTCTCTCTCTCCAAGTTTTGGCCGAGCTTTCAGCTCCACATATGGTGGCTTCCGGAAGCCGTACCTTTCAGAAGATAATAACACACATTTAGAAGTAGAGAGGAAGCAGGCAAGCACTGACAGGGAGCGATTCAAACTTACATGGGGCTTTATCACAACTTAAAATTATTATCCTGAAAATCCCCTCTAAAATAATTGAGCAAAGTGAGAATGAACTTACAACCTCCCCATGTTCCCTGGACAGCGTAGGGCTGTCCCTAATTGCTCAGACCAGTTCTTGCAAACTGGAAGCGCCAGGCAGTACCACAGGAAAGATTCATGATCTGGGCATATTTTTTTCCCCTAAAATGGTAGTGACTTTTTTTCTGTTTTGATAAACTATGTACATTATAAGAGCCTAAATGTAAGTGTGTAAACCTCAACTGGGATTACCTCAAGGCCTGTAATCCTAGTGCTCAGGAAGCTGAAGCAAGAGGAACAACTGTCACTAGAGGTAAGCCTGGGCTGTGCAGTGAGACCCTCTGAAAAAACAAGGGCTGGGGATACAGCTCATGATGACCTGGCCTGCCACGGCCAGGCGAGGGCTGCCGAATGCAGTGGGCTGCACTGTCCCTGCCTGCCGTAAGCACATGTGGACCTGCCTTTTCACCCCTCACCACGCTTCCGTGGCTTCCCGTGCCGACTGCAGCGAGGACTGTTAGCAAAGTACCCTGAGCACCAGCAAACTGCCTGAGCCTTTGATCTGGTATGGGTCAGTATTTTCAAAGCTGAGGCGCAATGCCACGTTGCTGCAAGTGAATATAGGTCTGGTGGTCTAGAGAAGAAATATGAGCTCAGCATTTTAAAAAATTAGTTTTTGGGCTCAGATGATAGCTTAGTGGTTTAAGGGCCTGCCTGGCAAGCACAAAGATCCAGGTCCGATCCCTGGTACTATATGCGATGCCAGCCCCAGAACCCTGGGCACACTGTGCTGGCCACCAAAACTGGGTGTGGTGGCTGACACCTGTAATCCCAGTGCCAGGGAGGCTGAGACAGGAGGATCACTACAAGTCCAAGCTGCATAGTGAGACCCTGTACCAAATAAGGAAGTTTTAAGGTTTAGAAGACTAAAGTAGTAACTGTGGCCACGTGGACATTCCCAGATGGTAAGATTACTCCTGAGCTACATCCCTTGTCTAATGCCAATTTCAATTTCAATTCATATAGATTCTGGATCTACACGTAATTCTGTGATTCTCCAACCCGGCTTAATCCCTGCAACTCTTCCATCAGCTGCTGGAAGCCAGGAGTGCAGGCTGGGCCAATCTGCACCTGCAGGAGGTTCCCACGGGCTCTACCATGCAGCTGGAGCCAAGAAGCAACCAGGCCCAGCCCTTCTGCCACAGCACTAAAAGTGCGTCCTCCAGACCCCACAGCAAGGCCTAACTCAGGGAAGTGTGCCCGGCCACCTGGAGTCACTCTCGTCTGTCCCTGGGGCCAACTAGATACCTCCTAAGCAGGACGCTGAGAGAACCAGCCAAGCAGAGGTCAAGGGCACCCTACAGGGGTGCACTGCACTTCAATCCAAGACCTGGGATTATAGGCGTGCGTCACCACACCCAGTCTCATTTGCCATCTTGGCGTGCCCAGTGGCAGGGCCACCACAGCAGGCCCAGAATGGAACCCTCAGCCCCAGCTCGCCCCACTGCACAGTGGACCCCACCAGCAGTTACTGCTGGTAGAAGAGTTGGTTTTAGAGAGGAAGAAGACCAAGAATGGAAACAGCCTGTCCCGTAACCCTCACGTCATCTTAACTGTTCCCGGTGTGTGGAGATAAAACCATAAATATAAACGAATCAGTCACAGAAGTATAGCTGGATTTTCTACTGTCCAGGAGCAGGTAGTTTCCTTAATCCCAAGGTTAAGCAGGCTGGGATTTCCATGCTATGCAACCAGAAGTGCCTTCGCTGGAGGCCCCTGCACGCACCATATGCGGTCCGTCGGGGGTGGAGGAATGTTGACCGCCAGGGTTCCTCTACACTCTTGGACTTCAACAGTTAGCAGCAGGGGTGTGTTGGAGACTTCTTCAATCTTCTTTTTAATGAACTCTGTCTCAGTTGCTTTTTGGAAATATTTTGATTTGGTAATTTTATCGACAAACCTCATAATTTTACTTGTTCGATGACCTCCAACATACCTTCAAGTGGAGAACACAGAGGTATTAGTAAATGCTTAGCTCTTTCACAGACGAAAACATGGTGGCCCTAGGTTCACCTCCCTTAACCCCAGGTCTGTTGGGGGCGCTGTCCTGCGTGCTGGAGGACTTTCAGCACCATCCTCACCCTCTTCCACTAGATGGCACTAGCACCATCCCCCACTGTGACAATCACACCTGTCTCCAAACATGGCGGCCAAACTTCCCTGTTTGAGAAGTACTACTTGAGAAAAAGTGTAAATGTCACCCAGCACCCCTGAATTGGCACTGAAGAGCTGGATGAAGTCCCTGTGCAGAGCAGGTGGCCTCCTTAAACCGCTCAAAGGCTGAATGGAAGTCCACGGCCTACTAGAGAAGCCTCTCAGTCTCCCCAAAGCAACTGGCAAATCACACTGCATGACAGAAACACAACAGTGACTGCCTACCATTAGGTGGTGTCCTGCTGATCTGAGTGCCACATACTTTTCCATGTGTGTTTTACTGGAGATTGAACACAGGGCCTTCGTACTGAGCTACATCCCTGAACTTTTTTTAAAAAAAAAATTGTAAGACAAGAGTCTGAGTGGCTACATTTCCTGGGTGGGCCTGGACTGAGGGCCCTCTGGCCCTGCGCTGTGGGACTACAGTGTCTTACCACACCTTTGGGCATGCACTTTTCAAAGGGCCTGGAGTTTTTTCTCCCCTTACTTTTAGGGCTTGGAGTCTCTGACAAATGTGATACCAATAATAACTAACGTGCGCAGGGGCTGGGGGTTCGATCCCTGGGCCTGCTGTTCCGGCCCTGCCACTGGGGCACGCCAAGATGGCAAATGAGCCTGGGCATGGTGGCGTACTCCTGTAATCCCAGCTCTAGGGAGGCTATAACCAGGCGGATCACTATGAGTCCGATCTAGTAGTGAGACCCTGAACACTCTGTAGACCCTTCCTTGGAATACAAAAAAAACTCAACCCAAACCAACCAAACAAAAAAAACCCTAATGTGATAACAGGTTATATAATTAATAAGGTTGCCCTAAGAACAGAGGATATCTGATTTGAAAATCCTCTGCAGTTCCAGGGCTTCCAGAATAGTACATACACAAGCAAAGTTTTTTTCTTCCTCCACCCCACCTTGGCCCACCTGGCATCAGGTGGCTCCAGTGTGCAGCCAGGGCTCCCCACACTTCGCTCCTCAGAACTGGGGTGCCATGCACAACCTTGCCCTACAACTTCACCATTTACTGTAACAGCAGGAAAAATTTATGGAGTCTGGAATCCCTTAAGAAAGGAGAACTAAGCCCTTTCCCTCTGGTGCCTGTCCACTGACACCGGGCGCTGACAACCAGCATCCGCTCACTGTGAAGGAGGAAGATCACGAGGCAGACAGGGAAAGCTCAGCCCGAGCCTGAGCCCGAGCCTGAGCCCGAGCCCCGAGCCCCAAGCCCCGAGCCCCTTTCTACTCACCCTTCAGCTCCTGGGAGCAGTTGTTTGTCTCCTGCACTGGGTTCAGGGGCCCCGTCTTCATCAGAGGAGCCGGCGCTGGAGGACTCCTCATCGCTGTCAGCAAGACAGTACGCCCGGGGCCTGCAACTGAATGGGGACAGAACCATGACCCCACCGCCAGCCGCTGCCTAGAAAGGGCATATGCGCACTCGGGCACGGGGCCAGGGGATGCTCGAGATGGCACTCTCCGCAGCAGAGGCAAGGCCCAACCCGAGGCCTTACTCTTACTCAGGAGAGCCCCATGCCCGGCTCCCCTTTAGGGGAAGCTCGAGATGGCACTCTCCGCAGCAGAGGCAAGGCCTTACTCTTACTCAGGAGAGCCCCATGCCCGGCTCCCCTTTAGGCCCACAGAGCCCTTCCAACATGCGTCCAAACAACAGGCGGTGGAGCGTGACGTGGCCACAGAAAATGCAGTGGTGTTGTCGGTAGTGCAGGGGGAACCACATGGAAGGGTGAGTGGCAAGAACAGATGGGTGGTTGCGGGGTTGAGGTGACAGCCGGCTGTGTCACGCCTACCTCTGCCATGATGAGGACATGCAGGCAAGTCCCTTGCCTCTGGCTAAGGCAAAAGCTGCAATACTTCCTGGTTCAGTGAATCCCCAAATTAGCTTTCACTCAAGACTCCTTCCTAGCAAAATTAGTATCTTCTCTGAGACCTGCGCCATCTTCCGAGGGTCACAAAACCAAAAACAACAGGTATACATCTCAAGGGACATGAAGAAGCAACTGACATGAGAACCCAGGACTACATGTGGAGAAGCACAAACCTGACCATTCTTTTTGTTAAAGAGAACATATCAGAGTATCATCCCTCACTGAAGTCTCCACGTTGGAAACGCTTTTTGAGGTGTGTGGCTTGTGGCACCCCAGGACTAAGGCACTGGGGGCTTCCGGCCAAGCTTCAGTCCAGAGGTAGCTCCTCCTGACACTGGCTGTGTGACCAAGGACATTGACTGGCAGGACTTGTTCCTCACTTTCAGGGACTTAGCTGGGATGGAATGGACAACTAGTCTCCACATAGAAACCACAGGGTCTCCAAGCCGAGGCTGAACCTTGTGTCTTCGGCAAGGACAAGATGTCCCAGACGGGAAGCCATGGAGCTAGGCCGCCTCTCCTGGCAGTTGCAGGCTTCCGACTTCCTCTGAGGCAGTACCTGGGCCCCCAGAGGCATCTGGGCTGTCACCTCCTGGCCAACAGGGCCAGGGCAGAGGCACAAGCCAACATAGCTAAGAAAGCCCAGTAGGGGCCCTGGCACTGCACACAGGATGGTGGGACCACAGCCTTCACCCTGACACAGGAGCTGGGCTGTAAGGTGATCTGACAAGCGTCCTTCCTGGCAGGACACTTAGATCCTGCCTAACCGTGGCCCTGAAATCTGAGAGCCAGTACCAGGCCAGCAAGTTACAGAGAGGCTCCCTCTGTGGAACAGAAACCTCTTACTCCCATCAACATCTGCCCACCTGGCTAGTCTTGTGCTAATGGACACTTGCGGCCGCAGGCCACTTCAGAGCCTTCCAAGCGAGTGTGGCACGCTCAGGCACCCTGGCTTCAGACCCACACTGCAAACTCTGACTCCCCAGAAAGCCTGCCCTGGTCTCGGGCTGGGGACAGTGGTTACACAACTGTCCTACTTTGCCCTCAGAGTGCAGGCGTGCTCGGCTCACGCCTGTGCCGCGGGGCATGGAACCTTCCCACAGCACAGCCTGCTCCTCCTCCACCTCAGCCGGCATGAAGGGCTGCCTGCAGGGCCCGTGGGCTCTGAGAGCCACAGAGCGGCTGCCCTTCGTGTCCCCTCTGGTGCACGTCATCAGCCAGCCCAGACCCGGGCCGAAATGCCAAAGGCTGAGTGCTGCAGTGAGTTCTCCGGTTACAAAACGAATGCTTTGCAGGACAGAGAACAGGACAAGTTTTACAGCTTGAAGCAAATAATCTCAGTAATGCTACACACGCAATTCTGATTCTGACCAGGCACTGAGTAAGTCTCCATGGGGCAGTGTCCTGCATGGCACCTGCTGTGTGCTGGTAGTCAGGCCTGTGGCCCAACGCGCACCTGGCCTTCTGCTTCCTGGCCGACTAGGCAGTCGCTAGCCTGACTTCACGAAGTCAGCAGAAACCTCAAGAATGATGCTCTGCGTACTGGATGTGGCGAGCCTGCCGGCTCCAGCCACGCCTCAGAAGCCCAGGTAGGTGTGCTGTCCCCTCCAGAGAGCCCCCAGGTAGGCTTACTCCAGCCGTGCTGCCGCTGCTGAAATGCTGTGGAAATGTGTTTGGAGTCCAACGTAAGGAAAAGGGAAACATTATTATTGATGCTCTGCGCTGGACCAAATATTTTAATTTTTGGTCTGTAATCATCACTTCTGATAACTTCTGGCAATTTTCAAGCTATCTATAAAAAAGGCTGACTTGCTGTGTTCAGGATGGTTAAAAAAAAGGCACAGACTGAAGAGGTAATTCTAAAACAGAAGTTCTAATGCTTTAAGTAAAGAGTGCATAATTTGATTCAAATACCCTGTGAGAGAACTAGACTTATAAGGATGTATTGATTTTCTTTTCTTTAAGAAGAATTAGTCCCTCACATCTGTCACAGACACACATGTGCATGTACCCATGAATGAACATCACACTGTCCTGCAAGGTCTCGGCTTCTAGAACACCAAGGAAGGGTCTGGGGATTGAGGGACGAGATGGTGGACTGATTAGATGATGCAAAGGTCACCACGGAGGAACCTGCACATGGGCCCAGCCACAGTGGAGAGGGGGACAGCCCTGTGCCCCACAGGAAGGCTCTGCTCTGCACCACTCATGACACAGAACACTTTGCTTTTGGATTCCTTTGGGTCCTTTCCTAAGGTTCAGACTCCCCAGCTTATCGCTTGAATTTGTGTGTGTGTGTGTGTGTGTGTGTGTGTGTGTGTGAGAGAGAGAGAGAGAGAGAGAGAGAGAGACAGAGAGAGAGAGACAGAGAGAGGAGAGATAGACAGATAGGACAAGACAGGACAGGTCAGGACAGGACTAGAGGGAGATGGAGAGACCCCAGGGTTATAGCCCAGGGCCTCTGGCGTGCTGGGCAAATGCTCTACCACTGAGCTCCAGCTCTAGCCCTTGAGCTCCATTTTCAGTAGCTCACTGCCCAAAAGTGATGCTAATTACATCACATGACAAAATTATTTGGGACAGAAAAGGCCTACAAGAAAAACGCCCACAAATGCACAGTGGATATGCATTGCAAGGGGAAGGAACTCCACTTGAAGAAAGCAATACAGATCTCAATTTCTTGCTCCTATCCTCAGGGTATTACTGTGAATAAAACTCCTGAGAAAAGGGACTCAGCCAGGCATGGTGGCACATGGCTGAAATCTCAGCACTCAAGAGGCTAAGGCAGGAGGAGCACAAGTTTAAGGCCAGCATAGGCTACCCAGTGAGTTCAGGACCAGCTTGAACTACATACTGACACCTTGTTTTTAAAAAACAAGACCAAGGGACTTTTCAGAGATTGAGCAGTGCCTCCCCAGACTTCCTGGGAGCACCTCACTTGCACAGGGACTGATAAGGCAGTGAGACAAAGCAAAAGCCCGGCTAGAGTCACACTGAATATAAACCCTCAGTGTGGCTCTGACAGGCAGCAAACCTGTAGGAAACAGCTGCTCCTCTGGCTCTGTGTTGTCTGCGTGGGGAGGCTGGGCCCTGGGGAGGACGTCACAGGCAAGGATCACTGCCTTCCACCTCTCCTCTTAGTCTCAAGAGGGTTCTACACACTCATGACTGAGGAGGTAAAGAAAGGGTTCTAGATGTTTTCTAGGATTAGCTTTGTTTCCTAAACTGAGCAATGATTTCAGGTGTAGTTTTCGTGGTTGTTATTTTGTTTTAGTTTGAGATAGGGTCTCACAACATCATCCAGGCTGGCCTTCAGCTCACTGTGTAGCTCAGCCTAGACTTGAACACATGGTGATCCCGTCTCTGCCTCCTGGATGCTGTGTTAGAAGTGTGCACCCCACGCCTGTCTGGACCCCAGCATCCCTAACTAGGGATGGCTGCGATCCTCCCTGCCCGAGAAGCCTCATCTGAGCTCCATCTCTCGGTCCTCTCAAGCCCACGGACTGTGCCTTCATGTCTGGACCCATGATAAAAGACAGCTTCCTCATGGCTTCCGGCAGGGCCCGACACGACTCGGCATTCACGGGGAATGAAGTGCCACACGGGAGCTGCTTAGTACCACTCACCAGAAAACACAAATCCACAGAGCGCCGAATCCAAATACATTTTAACAAACAGCAGAAAAAAAAAAAAAAAAAAAATAGCAGAGACAGATTAGATTGCATGTAGCAGGTGAATTTCTCCCAACTGTTAAACAGGAACATTTCATTAAGCAACTCAGTCTAACCAAAGAACATTCTCAAAGGTATACTCACAACTCGGTCTGCTAATACCATAAGCATTAATAAGAGCAGGAGGGCAGTACTGTTAATTAAGCAAAAGTCTAAGAGCCTGTGTCCTGTATTCAGACCCCGCACCTTGCTTTTATAGTATTACAGTATCCCATGCAAAGGGGATAGAGACGTGAGAAGCAGCATTTTAACTTGATAAAAACAATTTTTTAATTTGTATATGTGTAAGTGAAGCAGTCGGTTTTAAGGTGTACAAGGCATTAAAAGGGGTGGTGGCCAGGGGGAAGACGGCTCAGGAGAATAAGCGCCTGTCTGGCAAAAATAGGACCCTGAGTTCAATCTCTGGTACTGTAAGTAAGTAAGTAAATAAATAAACAAATGGGGCGGTAGCGGTGTGGGAATTAAGCTCCAGTTAAGATGTGGAGGCTGAGGCAGAAGGGTCACTGTGAGTCTAAGACCAGCCTGGGCTACAAAGTGAGCTTGAGGCCAGCCTGAACTGCACAGCGAGACCCTGTTTCAAAAAGACAGAAAAAAAAAAAAAGAAAGAAAGAAAGCTGCACACAGACTATCTGGAGCAGTGATCTGATTCACAGAGAAATCCATCACGTGGATGGGCCTGCTTGTCTGAGCCAGTGTTGTTTTCTGGGTAACTGAAATGGTGCTGAGGTCAAAACAGCTGTCACAGCTGAGCAGGGAATGGGGGCTCCCTGGGGACAATGTCTGCTCTGTGGTCCAGAACCAGTGACAGTGGCATTAGCTTTCTAGCCAGGGGCGCTCGGGCCTGAGACCTGCTTACCCCAGGCTGCAGAGAGAGGTGGGTCCCCCAGGTTGGCTTAGTAAATTCAGATATAGCCCCTTACCCTTCTTTGCCAATTTCTCCAACCTTCAGGGCTTCAACAAGAGGCTCTTTACCTAGTTTGGTCAAATTCATTTTGGTCTCAAGAGTCATCAGGAAGGATCCGTTGTAGGACATTTCCATGTCGATCCAGAGTCCTGGAGAAACAGCGGAAACAAAACAAAACAAAACAGGTTTTCCCTCCCTCAAAAAACATGACTGTAGGGCCAGCGAGACAGTACAGTGGTCTAAAGCATCTGCTTAGGAAAGCTTACACAACTGCAGGGACTGCGGTTCGATTTCCGGCACCACATGCTGCGCCAGCCCCACCCCCAGGGCAGGTTGAGCTGGCCATAATAATAATAAAGAAAACAGAACCAAAAACATGATCTCTTAAGCTTGTAATTGATTTACCAAATAAAAAGAAATTTTAAAAAAAAATGACTGTAAATGGCAGTACAGACACTTGTATTTTAAACTGGGTGTGGTGGCACACACCTAGGAGGCTGAGGCAGGAGGACCACTGCCAGTTCAAGGCCAGCCAGGACTCTGTCTCAATGCCCTCCTCCCGCAATTATACATATATGAAAACCTGCAGTTTCAGGGACCTAAGTCAGCATCACCCCAACAGTCTACACACAGCGTACACTGCCATACAGGTGAGAGGAGGGCAGCAAGGCCAGAGATTGGCGATCAGCGCCCATGGGAAAGATGCAGCAGCCCTGAGCTGGCAAACGGCCAGGGCCTCTCCCTACTGTGAGGGCCGCGGTGAGGGAAGTGCACTTCAGCAGCAGCAGCCAAGCTCTTCCGCTGCTGACTCCTTCTGTCTCACGGCAAAGCGCAGGCCCAGAAAGAAAGGCCTGAGCTGAGGCCCCACCAGAAGGGCTGCCTGAAGGCCTGCCCGTGAGGCAGCAGAAAGGACAGACAAGGCTCTGACCTGGGCCACTCCCTAGAGACACGTAAAAGAACTCTTTCCTGAAATTATTGAAGGTTATTGGGAGGGGGCAGAAAAATGGGTCACACTTAGTGTAGTATGGTAAGATGAGTGACAGAAAGTATTAGGATCTTATTCTTTCTAGAAATTTCCAAGTAATGGAAATAAGGATTACCTTTTAATTGCCAAATACTCAGGAAAAGTCTGGTAAGCACTGTACCTGAGTTTAAAGATCTATTTCTTAGGTACAATTGCCAATGAACTCATACCTAAACGTATTTTAATTTTGTAGAATTTCCCTGTGGTGGCACAGGCTAGTGTGCAAAATGCCAAGAGGATCATCGTGAGATCCTCCGTTGCTGGAGAGGTGTGTGGTACGATAGGCAAGACAGACCACACGGGCCGACAGCAGCTCACAGACTTTTCATCACAAAGTAACTTCCAGTGGGTGCTTAGATGCTAATAAGCTAAATTTGCTAGAAGAGAGACAGCTCCTTTACTCTTCTCGTTGCTAGGACAAATACCTGACACCCAAAGGGAAGAAGGGAAAGGCTTATTTAGCTCACAGTGGAGGTGTCACTGCTACTCCGCTGGCTCCCAGGCAGAGCGGCACATGGCCAGGAGCAGCTGTTCATGGTGGCAGCAAAGAGCAGAGAGCAGAAGGGGTGGCCGCAGCTGGTGAGCCCATCTCCTCTCCTTATCTACCACGAATTACCTGCCCTAGTGCAGGTGCAGCGCCCACACCCACAATAATCAGTCCCAAACTCCAGAAGCCTCCCCATGACTGCATGAGGCTTTGGGAGGACAATAGGCGTAAGTCTTGAAGACATTGGTGTAGGCAAAGACTTTGCAAACAAAATCCTGATTATACAGGAATACCACAAAGAATCAGCAAATGGGATCTTATTAAAAATTTTTGCACGAGAGAAACCACCAACAAAGTGCAGAGACAGCCCACAGTGTGAGAAAAAAAACTTTCGCCAGCTGTTGTTCCTTAGACAGCAGCTAACATCTAGAATGCGAAAAAAAAAAAAAACCAAAAAAAAAACCAAAAACAAACAAACAAACAAAAAAACTAAACTAAAAAAACCAGAGCTCCCATCAAATTCAAAGACCCAACCCCAAAATGGGTATCTCAAACAGACACTTCTCAGACCAAGTGGGGATGGCACGTAAATACAGGAGAGAATGTTCGACATCCCTGGCCGCTTGAGAGAGGCAATGAAAACAACGCTGAGAGAACGGCTATGACAGACGACAGCAACAACAAGTGCAGGCAGGGTTGCGGGGAAAGGCAGCCCTCTCTCTTGCTGGTGGGAGTGCAGACTGGTGGAGCCACACAGAGATCAGTGAGGAGAGTCCTCTTAAGACTAGGGCCAGGGAGATAGCTCAGCAGAGTAAGCGCCTGCCTGGCAGGTGCAAGGTCTTGAGCTTGATTCCTGGTACCACAAAAGGAAAAAAAACCACCTCAAGACTAGAGCCCCTGTGGGACCAGCTATTCCCCTCCTTGCTATCTTCCTGAAAGAGCAAAAAGCATCACAGCGCAGGGATGCCTGCACACCCATGTCCACAGCAGCACACTCTGTAAGAGCTAAACTGTGGAACCAGGTGCCCGTCAGCCAGTGCATGGATAAGGAAGATGTGGTTACTCCATACAATGGAGTACTACACTGTCATAAAGAAGAACAAGCCAAAGGCAAGTCTAGGTAACGGATGCTCAACTTGAGACCACCACACTCTTAAGTAATATAAACTGGACATTGCTTCTCTGGTGTGAGAAACCAAAAGAATAGGTAAGGAGCAAAATGTACAGCAGATATCATGAAGTAGGAAGAAAATGTTCAAATGAGAAGAGAAACCAAGGAGGGAGAGAGGTGAAGGGAAAACAATGACAAAGGAAGGAAAAGAAATAGAGCTTTGGTGAATAGGGAGGGAAGAGGGGCTGAAGGGAAAGCAGGGAAAGGGAGAAAGACAAAGCTAGATCATGTACAAACTCCCCATGATCAGTGTGAGCGCTACGTGCACCCGAATGTGCCAACAGGGATGGGGCCTGCTCGGCAGTCTAGGCCCTGCCTAGCAAGTACAAGGACCCAGCTTTGACCCAGCCGACTGCACGCCACGCCGGCTCCATGCTGAGCCAGCCGCCCAAGCTGAGGGTGGTGGTGCACACCAAGGAGGTGAGATGGGGGATCACTATGAGTCGGAGCTGCACAGCAAGACCCTGCTCCAAATAAATAAATAAATAAATAAATAAATAAATAAATAAATACAAGATGTACCAGTAACTTAATTAAAAAACACAAAACACTCTGGTAGAAATAAAAGGCCTTTCTGCAGCAACAGTCATTTAGTCATTAGTCACTTCCAGCATTGGACAAAAAGACTAGACAGAAAAAAAAAAAAAAAAAGACTAGACAGCAACCTAAAACCAACATTAAAAACTATCAACACAGAATATGTTTGTTTGTTTTGTTTTGAGTACCAGAGAATGAACTCAGGACCTTGTGCTTGCCAGGCAAGCCCTTATTCTACTGAGCTATCTCTGCGGCCCTGTTTTTTTTTTTTTTTTTTTTAAATTTTATTTATTTATTTATTTGTTTGCTTGTTGTGTTTGTTTGTTTCTTTATTTATTCACTTTGTGGCTGGCTCAGCCTGCCTTGGTGGTGGCGCTGGCGCAGCATGTGGTGCCGGGGATCGAACTGCAGTCCCCACAGTTGCCTGAGCCCTCCTAAGCAGGCACTTTAGACCACTGAACCATCTCGCCGGCCCCCCTGTTTGTATTTTGACATAGGATCTTGTTATGTAGTTCAGGCTGGTCTTGGACTCACTATGTAGCCCAGGCTGGCCTCAAATTTGTGGTGATCCTCCTGCCTCACCTTCCCAAATGCTAGGATCACAGGCATGTACTACAATGCCTGGCTCAAAAGATATTATTGCTATTGTTGTTGTTGTTATTATTATTATTATATGTATTTAGTACAGAGTCTACAGGGTCTCACTACACAGATTGGATTTGGAGGGATCCTCCTATTTTCAGCCTCCCAAGTACTGGATTACAGGCACGCACCACCACGCCCAGTCTCAGTCCTGTATCAGCACGCCCCAGGGGCGGGGCCACCAGGGCATTTGCGTTAATCCTGAGCTATCCGGCTGGCCACATCATTATAGTTGGTATCTCCAGCTTTTTTAAACTTCAGAATTAATACACAAAAACTACCTGGCCACCGTATTATTCAAGCATGTTTGTATCTTTTGGAAACCTTAGGCACCCAATAAACACTAACAGTATGCTTTGCTTTGGAAAGTTGTCACATCAAAGGCACCAACCTGACTTCTTCTCAAATGGAAAGCTTTGTTTCCCACACAAAAAGGCTTAGCTAAGTAAAGCACTGGCTCAGGCCTGCCCCGGGACACCTGCCCCGGCACAGGTGCAGCCCACATAAGCTGAGGGAGGAAGAGGTCCGAGGGAAGAGCACCGTGCCCACTGGGCTTCCCAGCTCTGCGTGCAGGCCTTCTCATCCACACAGATGAGATGCACTATTCCATGGGGAGCGCCGCGGTCCCTGGTGCACCTGGCACAGCAGTGCCCACTCTGGTGGGGCTGGCTTGCTCCGCCCCTGTGCCTCCTCTGTTCTTGCCTACTGCTGTTGCCATGGAAAAAGCTGCAGTGAGTAGCCAAAGACCTGTCATCTCAGCATCAGGCCTGGCCGCCTGCACCAGGACCTGTGTGCACACCTGGAATTCGAGCACGCAGGAGACGAAGGCAGAAGGATCAGTTTGAGTGAATTACCAATGCAAGCAAGGCGCTGTCATGAACAGTCACTGTCCAGTACTGACTGCAAAAAGAAAGCTTGAGATTAAAGCGCTGGGGACTGGGGACTGGGGGCTCAATCCCTGGGCTGCCACACTGGCCCCATGGGGGGTAGGAGGGAGGGGAGGCTGAGAAGGCAATTGAGACTGGGCATGGTGGCGCGCACCTGTAATCCCAGCCCTTGGGTAGCTGTAAACAGGTGGATCACTACGAGTCTGATCTAGTAGTGAGACCCTGAACACCCTGTAGACTCTTCCCTAAAATAAAATAAAATAAAATAAAATAAGAAAGCTTGAGGACCTTTAAACACAGATATGAACTGCAGCTATCTCAACAAACTGCTGTGATGTGCTACGGTGAGATGAGGAGGAGGAGGAGAGCGTCATGGCACAGCGTGCAAACAAACCTGCTCCTGTGGCACACTGCTTGCTTTTTAAACTTGACATTTAGCACGCAATAAATATCCTGAAGATTTACCAAGCAACCAGTATACTGAAGAACTTTAAACATGGCAACTTGAAGCCTAACTGGTTACATACCAGGCGGGCGGGGAGGCCCTGCATGCAAAATCTAAAGACGCAACCAACAGGTAGCAGAGTTGCTGTGTTTAAAATGCTGCTTCTGGCCTGGCCTGATAGCTCAGTGGACTAAAGTGCCTGCTGAGGCAGAGCGCAGTGGCCAAGGCTTGATCCCCAGTGCCAGCCCTGCCCATAACCCCAGCACTTGGGAGGCTGAAAATAGGAGGATCACTGAGTTCGATCTACATAGCGAGACCCTGTAGACCCTGCCCAAATATAGAAAGAAAATAAAATGCTGCCTCCATCACTGCCTGCTTAAGGACAAACACCAGAAGATGAGCAGCAGGCAAGTTTGGAAACTTAAGGGGGAGCGAGAAGTTGGCCCTGGAGGGCTCTTGGAAAAAGGGGCTCCTTCTCACACAGCCCGTGACAGGAGGCCACCACAGGCAGATGGCACCTATTGTCACAAGCCCCACAAAAGCTGGCACTTCATTCAGCAACACATGCAACAAAACCACAACGAGCGTGACAAGCCTTGGCCTCTCTCCACAGGAGGAGCTGCCGCCGGAGCTTGATGGCTGTTTCCCAAGCTCCAGCTTCACAGCCAGAAGCCTGCAGGGACGCTAGAGCCACACGCAGCTCAATCCATCAAATGTGTGTCCCGGGCTCTCACCACAGGTATCAGATCTGCCACCGAGATGAAGCCCGCCCTGAAGAAGGATCCATGGGGGAAGGACAGCCTGACTGCCAACACACCCGAGAGCATGACTTAGGGCAAAAACATAGCTGCCTGCACGTCCCCAGAGGTGCAGGGAGCCACAGCCAGAGCAGATATGCGTCTGCTTTCCCTTAGGCTTTCAGGTCAGCAAAAGCTGCCTCCTACCACAGCAGCGTTCTGGAAGTTTCACACAGCATCTCCCGGCCTCACTACTATTATTGTCTCTGACGGCAGTGTAACAGGGCGCCTGCTGCTTGCCAGGGTTAGGCGCCCTGAGCTTGTCCATCTGAGCTGGCCCTCCCTCCCCCGTTTCCCACCGTCCTCAGTCTCCCTGGGTTTCACCTGGAAGGTTAACACTTGGCATTCAAGCACAAGACTCCTCAGGAAGGAGTATCTGATAGCCTATTATGTCAGGACCGGAGCTGGAGCTACTCAGCTCTCAGGCAAATCCATCAGAGAAGGCTTTGTTCCTGACAGACACACTGGTGTCCTACTGCTCACTCAGATGCCTCATAAAATTAGCACCTTGAATCTGGACATGTCTTTTATGACGACGCGTTTAGCTTTCTTAACAGCTGATACAGAGCTCTGTCAAGGCCAACACAGCCAATAATCAAGATTTCCTGGCACCCCAACCCACCCAGGCCCCAGAGGGCCCGTACCCTTCTCCACCCTGCCTCTGCCTCGTCTGTGACACTCCTGCCAGCCCACACAGCTGCAGGTGATGTCCAACCGCCTGCTCTGAGCAACAGCAGAGGGATCCAGTTTTAGTAGCTAACTAATACTGGCTCCAATTTTCTGTAATTTCTAACTTTGGTCTTGGCACTGGACAAAAGACATGGGATCCAAACAGAGCACAATGGAGAACATCAGTGCAGACTGTGGGTACCCAGGGCGTGACTAAGGGTATCTCTGGAGACAGGTACGACTCCCTCCTGTGGGACTTAGTGGCCTCTCCATAGAATGGAGACTGCTAGTGAGAGCTCGGGTTGTTATGCGGGTCCTGAACTCTGATCAGGAGGACACTCAGGAACCTGCTCCTTGTAGACTTTACGACTCACACCGAAGTCCTTAACCTCCTCCCCACCAAGTCCGTGAACCAACCCAACCCTTCAGGGGCTCATTCTGTCCACACACCTGTGAGGACATAGGATCAAACACCCTGGAGGCAGAACAGGGTCCCCACTGAACCCCTTCTGCAGGCTTTTCGACAGTGCAGCCCTGCAAGGGTGTGGCTGCCCCCCAGCTCTCCATGGGCAGGGGTGAGGAAGCTGAGGTGGCACCTTCCATCGGTCTGGCCTGGTGCAGGAGCACGACACAAATGCAGGGCCAGGCTCTGGAGGCTGCCAGTCCCAGCCTGGAAGCTGTGGGTCAGGATGGGGGAGGGGGGCCTGTTGCCGGCCTCCTCCAAGTCACGTCCTCTGGGCTTTCACTTGTGTAGATGTGGAGGGGTCTATCAGGGGGCTTTGGGTGACCTTTCCAGTCCAAATTACCCACATGTGCTGTTCCTGAGGCTTTCAGACAGTGGTACATTCTCTATTCTAATACTTTTTTTTTTAATGTGTGAAAAAAAAGATCAGGGGAGAATAAACCAAAAAATGTTTGTGGCCATGGTGGCTACGTGTTCCTTGTTATCTTTTTGGGGTGTTTAAGTTTCCTCACATGGTTATTTTGGCTGATGATGTAAACAAGTATCACTGTGACACTTAGTAGCACCCTTGGAGAGAGCCTGACCAGAGGAGATAGGTGGGTAGTGGCCGGGGTGTAGGAGGGACAGGGAAGGCTGCTCCCAGGAGGAAGGGGAGCACAGGTGCACCCCACGGGGAGAGCAGGGAGAGCCCACAGCTGAGGCAGGGGCACAGCGAGCTCCTCAGTGGAGAGCCTGGTCATCATCCCCTACCTGTCATCAGTGGGAAGTGCGGCTGCCGGAGACAAGAGCCAAGCACCATCCCTGCTCAGGGTGGTGAGCGCATCGGAGGAACCACGGGCCATGCTCTTGGCAGCAGGGCCACGGGTCGAGAGCAGTGTTCTTTCTCTTTATCTGGCAAGACCTGCTGGCTCTGGGGACAGGACGGTCAGCCGGTCACCGTGCCACCGCGCCCTACACTCTGCAATACACCATGATGGCAACCACAGTGACAGGAGAACAGCCAGGGCTCACCAAGTGCTTCCTCGCACCTGGCGCTGTGTGAGGAACTGTTCACGTACTCACTCATGTAACTTCCCAGGCTGTTCGGGTCCCCACTGCAGAGATGAGGAAATTAGGCTCCAGAGCTTGCCCGGGCACTCACAGCAGGGGCTGGGCAGCCCCACTCAGGCGCTCACAGCCACACCAGTGCCACCTCCTGGGGTGGGTGGCTGCACCAGCTTTGGCCTCCATAGCCCTCCCATATGCAAGCAAAGTCAGGACACATTTTCTCATTTTTCCAAAGAGCATGGGGTGAGAACCCCCAACAGGAGGAGTCTCGCCATCACTTAGTGATGCCAGTCATCTCCGCACAGCTGAAGTCGACAGTGTCCACACTGACACCAACTGATGAAATCAACCGGAGACAGTTCTCAGAAAGTACCCCCATAGGGGTCGGGGAGATAGCTCCATGACACAAGTGCCTGCCTGGCAAGTGCAAGGTTGTGAGTTCAAACCCCGGTCCCGTCATTAACGGATGTGTATTTTCTTTATGTTAACTTGTTTTGCCACGATATATGAATCTTTTGAAGAGTTGGAAAAAAAAAACAAACCCTAATTTGATCAAACTTAGCCCCACAGGATTTTTTTTTTTTAAGTCAGGGTTTCACTATGTAATTCAGGCTGGCCTTGAACTATGTAGCTCAAACTGGCCTTGAACACTTGGTGATCCTCAGCCTCCTGACTGGCGGGGCTACAGCCTGTGCCCCACGCCTGGCTTTATGCGTTTCTTTGGCAACATTTTCACCCTTGTTACACAAGCAGGCATCGCTCAGGCTTTCCACAAAAGGGGCTGAGTGTGCCTCAAATGGATTAAAACCAGCAGAGCTTTGACCTCTGTAGTAAAGTAGCTCACACAGCGCCTGCTGCCGAGGAACAAGAAAGGAGTTTGAGATTCAGGTCTTGAATTAGCCTCAAAGCCTGGCCAAGCTGTTCCACGAAGCTGCAGAGTTCAGAGGCTCAGGGACATTTCTTAGATGCTGCTTAGTCCGCTGCGGCCCCACACTCCCTCCTTGGAAATTTCTATTAACAAAGGACAGGCATGAGACAAAAGTCTGCTGGCTTGTTAGAAAATAGAACGAGTCACACATGATTTACTTTTTACAAGCCAGACTCTCAGGAGGCTTGTGTTAGCTGATCATGCACCAGCTGGTTATTGGTCAGTTCCTGCGAAGGCAAAGAGCAAAGGCAACAGAGGCCACCAGAGTGAGAGGAAGGAGGGCAGCTCTCCTCACTGGCAAGGTGGAGAGTCCAGCTACACACTGCACACACACACCACGCACCTTTTAAGTGTCAAGGCTCAAAACAGCATGAGCTAAGCCGTCTGCAGAGTCTAAAACTTCTCTAGTGAACCAGCACTGGCCGAGCCCAAGGGCACTCAGCTCCACCAGGCGTGCACACAGCAGGGTCACAAGCACTCTCAGTGCACAGCGTGTGGTGGAGCCCTGGACCTGCAAGCGTAGTCTGCCTTTCTCTGACATCAGCGTGATGCTAAGAATACGGCCCAGGGGCCCGCCTGCCAAAGCACCACTAGAGCTCTGCAGCGCTGCTCATGGAAAATCTCCCTGTGGTCACATCAAGTACGCACAACGGCAGAAAAGCAGTGTCACCACCCAAGAGCCCTCTGATACAACTGCACAGAGAGAAAAGCTGCCTCTGTGGCTCCCCAAATTTTCTTCAAAACAAGTATTACTCCTTTGAATACTTGGTTCGTGTTCCCCCCACCTTATTTGGGGCCACCTTATGCAAACGTGGCTTAGTGGGAAGAAACTCTCGGTAGTGAAGATGCCCTCAAGGACACTCCCACAAGCAAGGCGGCCCACGGGTTAGCCGCGCTACCTGGCTGGCTCCTGAGTTTTTGCTTTTTTCCTCCTGAGTATTGGTAATCAAAGCCAGTATATTCTACCACTGAATTACACTTCCAATCCTTCAAAAAAAAATACACTTCTTAAAAAATTTGAGACAGAGTCTAAATTGTTCAGGCTGGCCTCGAGCTTTTGATATACTAGGATTACAGCTGTGTGTTGCCATACCCAGCTCCTGTTTTATTTTGTTTTGTTTTTTTAAATAAACTTCCACATTGTAATTTTTCCTAGTCAAGGTCCTTTTAATCCAACATGACACTACAGACATATAAATCATGACATCAGCTTGATAATTCTAAACGCTAAACTCCCTCCACATTCTAATGAACCTTTTCCTCTTTCTGCAAGAATAGGCAGCCTGGTGTCCTGGCATATTCCTGTAATCCCAGTAGGAGGATTGAAGAGGCTGAGGCAGGAGGATTGCTAGGAGTCCAAGGGCAACCTGGGCTCATCCAAGTGAGTTCAAGGACAGCCTGAATTACATAGGAGCTCCTGTTTCAAAAAAAGACCAAAAAAAAAAAAGCACACTGAGTGGTACATGCCCAATATAATTCCAGGAGGACAACACCAGCTTGAGCCCAACCTGGACAATTTGGAGATTTAGCAAGACTCTCAAAATATAAAGCTAGGAAGCCAGGTGTGGTGGCGCATGCCTGTAATCCCAGCACTTGGGAGGCTGAGGCAGGAGGATCAGTGCGAGTTCGAGACCAGCCTTGGCTACAAAAGTGATCTCAAGGCCTGCCTGAACTGCATAGCAAGACCCTGTCTCAAAAAGACAAAAAAAAAAAAAAAAAGCTAGGAAAAATGGTCTGGGTAGGCAACTCAGTGCAAAGGCCCAGGGTTTAGTTCAGTGGCTTAAATACCTGCCTTGCAAGTGCAAGGTCCAGAGTTTAATCCCCAGTATCACAGAAAAAAAAAAAAAAAAGAGGAGTAAAACAAAAAAAAAAACGGAGGCATTCAACAAGAAACAGGGTGGCTAAAAATCTCCCAGTTCCTTCTAAACACAAAGCCTTGGTGTGAATTCACAGCAATGGACAATGGAAATACCTGAGCAGTCACACAGGCAGCTAACCCCGCCCCAGCCCATGAGGAATTACCTTGGTGATCCACGTAAGGCTTGAAGGCCTGGAGGATTTTTGGCACAGCCACTCCCATGTCAAGCTCCGTCAGAGTCAGCTCATTCATGAAGTAGGGAAGCTGGAGAAGAGAAGCAAATTGTGAGGTTTGTCAGTGACCTGGCAAGCAGGCTGCGAGAGTTAGGGTGTGAGCCACTGGAGGAATGGCGGCCAGTCTGGGAGCCACACCATTTATTTAACCAAACGGAACTGCCCACAGTCCGGGTACCGGGCCCTGCACCGGGGCCCTGAGCGAGATGGCCAGTGCCTCGCTCTTGGGGGTTACGCTGGAAGGCAGAAACGGTTAAGGGAGACGGATATGGTAACCTCATAGGATAGGTGACGTCACAGAGGTGGGGCTCAGACCAGTGGCTCTGATGGCTTAAGGAGTCAGGAAGGCCAAGAGAACCCCAAGCTGGTAGATTATGGAGAAATGGATCTCTCCTGCCTACAGTGGGGAGTAAGAAATGGTTACATTTCTGATAAGCAAACCTACTGTAACTATTCAAATCATGTATCATCATCTATTAAAAGTCCTTGAAATGAAATCACATCCTTTTGCTCCTGTGCTGCGATTTAGAAGTTTCCCTGCTTCCCCTACCTCCATCCTCTGTGCCCCGGCCTAGGTGAGCTACACCCAGTGTCTCAGTGGTTCCAGTTCAGAGGACTCACCAGGGGCAGGGGCAGGAGGTACAGGAGGAGTGTTATCAGGCCTTGTCTCGAACCTATCCCCTCCTTCCACTGAATGCCACAGCCTGTGGGCTGGGCAGCCCTGCCCACACATGTCCCTTGCCTGAGTTCTGGTAAATGCACTCTGCCTTGGTCCCGCCATGAGGCCATTCTCGGTCCATGGGCACTACAGTGGCCCCGTTGGTCCCTCTCAGCCCCACCCCCCACCTCCGTTTTCATCTGAATGCACCATGTGGCTTCTGAGGCCCAGCTAACCCTACCCCTGATCTATCAGCAGGAATTTGCTGCAGAAGAAATAACATAAAAGTACTGGTTACTCTTTGTCTTTTTTTAAATTTCTTATAACTTAAAAAAATTTTTTATGTTTATATATGATAACCTAAACAACTAATTTGAGGATAACATCATACAACAATCATTGTTGAATTCCTATTACTTTGTTTAGTGAAATTTTATATATTTTCTAATGCTGTTTATTACTACTTTATATTCTTTTTTTAAAAAAGTACTAGTATCATGCTCAGAAATGCCTACTTCACCTGAAAATTAAACAAATACAGGTATATTTCCTCCACCTGGATTTGCGTGTGTATGTGCGCGTGTGTACGTGCGCGCACGCACCTATGTTCGCAGATAAGGTCTCAATATACAGCTCTATGGCTCAGGCTGGCCTTGAACTCACAACGGTCTTCCTGCCTTAGCCACCCAAGTGCTGGGATTACAGCTATGTGTCACCACACCCACCTTTGTGCATGTTTTGTTTTGTTTTTTTGAAAGAGAAATTTAGTAACAATATGAAAAAATGTTCAACATTAGACGCCAATAGAATTTCAAGTTAAAACGCTTATGAGTTACCACTATATATTTTTTAGAATAAACAAAACCCAAAACCCTGACAATACGAAATACTGAGAGAACTGGAACAATAAGAACTCTCACTGTGGCAAAGCCACTTTGAAAAACAGTTTGACAGCAACTGACAAAAAGAGGAGCTTTCTATCACAAAAAGACCCAGCAGCTGCTGGGTATATGTGGGATCTCTCTAAAATTGCGGTCCAATTTTGCTGTTCAAATAAAACTGCTCTTAAAAAATAAAGTCTGAAAGAGACACTTAATAGATGTTCTGATGTTTTTTAATCTTTGTTATTCACTAATTTATTTGTCTTAAAAAAAAAAAAAAAAAAAAACAAGCAGAACATATTTATTAAGGGAAAGAAAGCTCCTGTCTGAGAGAGGGACAGGAGGGGGCCCTGAGTGAGTGGTCCCCTGTCTTTTTTAGACAGCATCTTGTGTGTAGTTCAGGTTGACCTTGAGCTCACTCAGTACCCCAGGCTTCTCTCAAACTCCCAACAGTTAAGTATTGAGATTACAGGGGTGTGCCACCTCACCCTGCTTTATTTAGTACAATTAGTGTTTATTTTAGTAGCATTATATAATCAGTTAGGGACCCAACTCTTCCCATTCTCCACCCCCATGGCTAGTCAGTGATCTTACAACTGAGCAACCAAACTTCCTGGGACCTTAAATTCTTAGCACACAGTCGTCTCCACTGAGCTATTCCCAGCCAATAGCAAATCGCTCCTTTTAGTGCAACTTTACAGGAGGTCTATTCTAACATCTGGTCAGTCTCTTTATCTTACATTTTTTGTTTGTTTTTAATGTATTTGGTACAGGGCCGACGCAGTCTCACCTCACAGACTGGACTCCTAGTGATCCTCCTGTTTCCATCTTCCTCCAAGAGCTGGGATTACAGGCGCCTGCGCCACCACGCCCAGTCTCAATCACAGGTCTCAGCGCACCCTGTGGCTGGGTCAGCACAGACCAGGAATGAACCTTGGTCCCTTCATCTTCCTAAGCAGGCGCTTTAATCCACTGAGCTATCTGGCCAGCCCTCTTCTCACAGTTTTCTTATATTTTTCCATTTGAACATTAAAATAATTTTGTAAAATTTTAATACAGTTAAGAGTTGGGGGGACAGCTTGGTTTAAGTGCCGGCCTGGCAAGTGCAAGGACCCGGATTCAATCCATGTCCACCGGCCCTGGAGCCCCAGGTGGGGGGGCACACACCTGTAATCCCAGCCCTGGGGAAGCTGAGACAGGAGGATCACTATGAGCCCAACCTGTGTAGTGAGACCTTGTACCAATAAACAAATGATTTAAAAATTTTTTTCTTAAAACAATACAATTAAGAATTTTAGAATATGTATCCAGAGAAAAATGAAAGAAATGAACCATCGACCAGGCAGGATTCTGGCCCTGGCCGTGGCATCTGAGACAGACGACGAAGTGTTGGCTCATTTAATTAAAACTCAACAAGAAAAAAAAAAAAAAAGAACTGACGACTCCAGTAACTGACGACTCCAGGGCTGTGTGTAGCCTGGCGTGGCTCTGGACAGGCAGGGACTTCCACAGCGCATGGGCTCCAGGGCTCCAGCTCTGACTTTGAACAGAGATGGATTATGTAAAAGAGGTTATGGTGCCAGCGATGAGCAAAATGTGATGGTAATACTGTTCAAATGTGCATTCTTTTCTTTTTATTTATTTATTTTTATTAGGGAGAAGGAATTAGAAGTTCTTGGAAACTCTGGTCCTCCTTGCCGGTGTGGTGGTGCACGCCTGTGATCCCAGCACCCAGAGAGGCTGAACAGGTGGATCCCAAGTTCAAGTCCACCTTCTAACTTAGCAAGACTCAAAATAAGTATCAAAGGGCTGGGAATACAGCTCAGTACAAAGGCCCTGGGTTCAAACCTCACCTCAATACTATAAAATGGAAGGAGGCGGGAGAGGCCCAGGCACCACCCACGCCCCAGATCTGACCCCCATGACTTCCAGGAAGAATCTGAAACCTCGTATCACCTTCCTTCTTGGGTGCCCTAGAAGGAGCCACCTACCCCTATCCTCCACCTTCTGCCAGACCCTGTCACCAAATGTATTCTTGAACAGCTGGCTGCTTTATTTGGAAAACCTTTCTCCCAGCGCAAGGATGTTGTAACTGGTGTTGACCATCAAGCTACAACCGATACTTGGCCAAGAACGCGCCCCAAATCCCACATGCCTGTCACAGTGCTTTGTGATCACAATCATCACCATCACCATCACCATCATCATCCCGGTGTCCAGCACTTCAGGAGCCTGCCAGGTTGGGCTTCCAGGGCTGCTGGCCAAGGATCACCTCTAAGCGTTTCGGTGGGAGCCTGAAGCTAGCAGTAGCAGTGAGCCACAGTAGGAGCTTCGCGGGTCTCCTCTCCATCACATTCCCTCCCCAGCCCCCCACTGCGCACTACAGTCCCTGCCAAGGGCAAAGGAAGGACTGAGTTAAAGAAGGGTCTCGGAGGAAGGAGGGGCTGGGGAGGTGGTCAGGGGCTTAGCTACCAGTGGGCACCCTCAGAAGGACAATCAGCAGATTCTCTGCCCTGCTCAGTCATCCAGCCACCCAACCCCAGCAATCTAGACCACTCTAACCAGCTGCTCCTCGTGCTCCCCTCTCGGCCATCTCTGGCCCTAGCGCTGCCTTTCGTACCCTGTGGGAGGAGGTAAGGTCCCCACTCCTGTGCTCATCAAACAGGAAGCCCACCCTAGGCCCAGCTAAGGCAGCCACACTCTTAGACCTCCTGAGTAAACCCCAGGGGGCAGGACAGTCTGGAGTACGGAACGCACTTGGTGCAGGCAACGAGACAGGTACTACATCACCGCCAGTGGCATCTGCTGGCACAGGCATGCAAGGCCCCCGAGCTCCCAAGGTCCCAAGGTGTTTCTGAGCAGTCAAAGCCGAGAGTGCATCTGCTGTTGGGGCAGAACCTCAGAAACACCAGGTCCACATGGAGGGAGGGCTGCTCTCCTAGGCAGGAGCCACTACCGCGCGCAAGGGCAACGATGTGGGACTGCGGGACAAGGCCAAAGGTAAGTTCTCCAGGTGCCAGGCCCTAGGGTGAAACCGGGGGCAGGGAGGCCTTCATCCCGGGGTCCTCAGGCTCCACTTCTCTGGGTCCCTCTGGCCTTACTGCCTGATACCAGTATCCACTCACTACCACTTTGAAATCAAAGTTTAGTGCCCTCTAGGAGTACATGGCCATTTGGTGGAAATAAGGGTTCTTTGGGCAGGGGTGGTGGCAGGTGCACAGTGTGGTGTTATCCTTCTGCCGCAGTTTATTCCCCTGCCTTGCCCCCCGCCCTCCTGTCTGCAGGGCACTTTACCAGGCAGCGGCTCAGGTTGAGGGGTAAAGGAGTGGCAAGTGGCAGAGGGAACACAGCTCCCCTCTAAACTCTAGTACTGTTGGATCTAGACCATCCTTTTTCATTCTAAACTTTTACAACTTTTCATCTCAAAAATTAAAAAAGCCAGGCATGGTGGCACACACCTGTGATCCCAGCATTCAGGAAGCTGAGGCAGGATTGCAAGAATTCAAGGCCAGCCTTAGATATAAGGTGAACTCAAGGCCAGCCGGAACTACACAATGAGACTGCTTCAAAAGAAAAACAGCACAGGCCCCAGATAGCTCTGCAGATTTAAGCATTTGCTTAAGCCAACTCAGGGTTGATGGGGGGCGGGGTGTCCCATGACAGCCCCGCCCCCTGGGTGTGCTGAGAAGTCAACTGAGACCAGGTGTGGTGGCACACACCTGTAATCCCAGCACTTGGGAGGCTGAGTACAGGAGGATCACCACAAGTCTGATCTGTGTAGTGAGACCCTGTACTAAATACATAAAAAATAAACAAATAAAAAGCAAAGACAGTTGAAGTGTATCAACTGCAAAAGCCTAAGTGGCCAGCAAGAGAACAAAGTGCAGCAAACTCTCTTAATGGGGCCAGGGACGTGGCTCAGTGGTGCAGCACGTGCCGGCAAGTGTGAGGCCCTGGGTTTGATTTTCAATACAAAAAAAAAAAAAAAAACCCAAACACCTCTCTCAACTTGCCCTAAGGTGGCGGAGCCACTGCACTCTGCAGGGGGAAAAGGTGCCATGGAGCCCTCAGCAGAGAAGCCGGGCCATTGGGCTGGCTGCTGGCAGCTCGTCTTCCAACACAGACTGTCACTGCCACTTCCTGCTGCCCCAGGAAACCGGCTAGCAGAAGTGGGCTCCGTCAGCCCTTAGTGTACCCAAGAACACACACTGGGGGACACTTGCCAGGAAGCCCTTCGAAAGCCCCGCCATATTCTGCCTGGACACTTGCTCTTCAGGCTCAGAGGGCAGCCCCTCCTTTTTATCAGGAGCTGGGGAAGGGAAAAACCTGGCCCAGAGATGCCAGAAAGACCTTAGCAGCACTCAGCTAAGTCAGGAAGACTGACCTTCACCAGAGGAATGGCCACAATTAAACTGAAACTCCACATGTCTGTATTTTCCTTCTATCCTAATTTTATGTTGGCCTACAAGGTCTTAACCTGGGGTTCTTGAACTTACTGAAACCATGGCAACACACTGTGGCAATGTACATTCTTCTTTTTTTCACAACAGGGTCCTGTTGTGTAGTTCAGGGAGGCCCTGAACTTGTGCTGATCCTCCTGCCTCAGCCTCCTGAGTGCTGGTATTACAGGTATGTACCACTGTGCTTGGCCATCTCAGTGTACACTTTTATACAGAAAGAATGCGCAGGACTTTGTTTCTCAAAGATATCAACTATTAAAAAGAAATTCTGAGCTAATTACTTAAATTATTAACTGTGCAAACTCTTAGAGAAGAGTTAGTGACCAGAAGGAATCTTTCTTGGCAAGTTTTTTATTGTGCCAAAAACTTACTTTTAAGGGACCTTTATAAGTTCTGTTGTTTAGCATATGCATCCTTTAATGATAGCCAAGAAGAATATGTAATGCAGTTTAAATTCACTTCTAAAGGGGTCAGGGAGATAGCTCCATGGCACAAATGGCTGCCTGGCAAGTGCAAGGTCATGAGTTCAAACCCCAGTCCCGCAAAAAATAAATAAAATAAAATAAATTCACCTCGGAGAGGGCCTAGTTTCGTGTAGGGGTGTTTCTTCAGCAAACAGGGAGCTAAATAAAGTACCATCTGGCCAGAAAGTAAAGAGCCACTGCAGAAAGATTCAGAGCCAGGGTAAGCGGCTCAGCCATGGAGAGGAGCTGGGAAGTTGCCCTGAGTGGTCTCAGCTTTCTCCTGGGAGGCTGGGTAGGCTCTGGACAATTTAGGGGTTTTTTTCTAACTCAAAGACAATAAAAACTACACAGGACAAATGTGTCACAGGAGCTCACAGTTTC
Organism: Capromys pilorides; assembly: GCA_004027915.1. Taxonomy (NCBI): domain Eukaryota; kingdom Metazoa; phylum Chordata; class Mammalia; order Rodentia; family Capromyidae; genus Capromys; species Capromys pilorides. The sequence continues at coordinate 28,888 of PVKN010000452.1, read as the reverse complement.
CCAAACTCTGGATTATCACCTGGAGAAGAAGATGTGGCAACAACCACCCGCCCCCATGCATAGGCACACGCCCACAATACCAGGACAGTTTCCCAAGTCCTCAGGCACAGTGAGTCTGTGACCCAGGTCGGACACATCCTCTGAGCGCTTACTGCCCTCATGCTCCATGCTTCCAGGAGGCTATTTTTCACTATGACATAAGCGTGCGAAAAGTCCTGAAATTATAAACGGAGGAATTAGAAACCCCTAGAGGAGAAAACAATACCTTGATTTTGCTAAGTTTCATCTGGATTTTCTTTGACACCAGATCAGACCAGTACTTCTCTCCTAAGAAATCCCAAAATATTCTTCCAAGCAAGGCATTCACCCAAGCTTCTTGTTCTTCCTCCTCGGAGGGTGGAGCTTCTGGCAGCTGTCCAAAGAAAGGGGCCAGAATTAGCTAGAAGGCAGGGAGAGCACGACAGGTGCTTATTTTCATGAAGCCTGAAGGTCCCTCCTTGTGGAGCAGGAACCATGTGTGCTGTGCTTCTTCCCTCTAAACCACAAGTCCTACATTCTGCTGGAGGAAAAGAAAAAGAGAGAAATGAAAGCTGTTACCACAGCCAAGATCTTTTTGCCTTTTTCTTACCAGTCTTCCTGTGAGCCAGCTAATATTTCACACAATTAGCTCAGCTATACTGTCCAGCTCCCCACACCAGTTTGGTATCAACAATGTTTGATCAGTGTCTACGAGGAAGGGGGGTGGGGGGGAGCAGAGGTGCTGAGGTGTAAGTGGTTAGTGCAGGGCTTGCGCTGCGATTCCTGTCCATGATGATAAGTGGGCCCTCCAGAAGGTCCCCAGCTTGCCTCACTTGTGTGGCCCCCACTGGCGGGAGGCGAGCAGGGTGCAGGGGTTAAAGGAGGGAAGGTAAGCGGCCCCTGGTCTGACACATATTTTCTTGGGCTGAGGTCTCTAGACCTCAGCTATAGACTATAGCCTTATGGAAAAAAGCTTTCGAAAGCAAAGATCAAAAGATCCGGAAACGGAGACGTCAGTGAAGTGCCCAGCCTTTCCACTCCCTCCCGGCCAGCTGGCACAGGTGTGCTGGCCACCCACTGTTCACTCCCACTTCCTTGACACCTGTACTCGTGTGTTCCCACAGTGCTGCTGTCGCTGCACATAGCACGGCTGTGTGCCTGGGTCCCTGGGTGCCTGTGGGCGCCAGCAGGGAGCCTGGGGGTTCTCAGCACATAACCGCCTGCTTTAGTTCTGAAGCCCAGGGTTCCGAGTCCGACCAGGTGAACTGCGCAGAGCTCAGGCCCTGGCCGGGGGGACCTCAGCACCTCTGCTCCCGCTACCGCGCCCACCCATCCCCATCCCGGTGTTCCTCGTAGACGCTGATCAAACATTACTGATACCAAACTGGTGAGGGGAGTTGGACAGTACAGCTGAGCTAATTGTATGAAATATTAGCTGGTTCACAGGAAGACTGGTAGGAAAAAAATAGGCAAAAAGATTTTGGCTGTGCTAACGGCTTTCATTTCTCCCTTTTTTCCTCCAGCAGAATGTAGGATTTGTGATTTATAAGGAAGGAAGAAAGAAAGCAACAATGGCAGAGCCAGAGACAGACAGATGGACGTCATGCCTCTGGACATTAACAAGGACATTTCCTACCACCAGGTCTTACATGCAAGGGTAGGAATCTGCACCAGGGATTGTTCAGTCAGACCAGGTGCTCCTGGGTTTTTTTTCCCTCTGGATTTCTTTTCTTCAGATTTTCTTGGTACATTTCAGATATATATAATGATTACATGCATCACAGAGTATACATGTTTTTTAAATTGCTTTCCTCTCTGCCTCCACTTCCGCAGCCCTGAGGACAATGCCCTCCTACCAGTTCAGATAGGGTCAAGCCACTGCCCAGTGGGGTTCTTTGTGTCTTGTATAAATTTGTAGGCTATGTAAAGGCAGAGACTACCTTTTCCCTTCTCAAGAGGAAGTGCCTACTCATCATCAGCCTTTCTTTACAACTGCTATGGTTTGTGTCTAGTTGTCCCTCCAAAGCCTCATGCAGTCATAACACAGAGACAGCTGGGTTTGTTTGTTTGTTTGTTTTGCAGAAAAACGGATTGAACTCAGGCCCTTGCGCTTGCCAGGCAAGTGCTTATTCTACTGAGCTATCTCCCCATCCTCCTAGACTCCCTCTGTTGCCATTGTTGGCCTGTTGCCATTGTTGCTGTTCCAGTGCCATCATGAACTGTTGACCTCTTGCCATTTGCCAGCCTGCGTGCCTTGCAGCCAGCCTAGTATTGACTGGAACCTCCAGTAACTGTGAGCTAAATAAACCTTTCCTTCCTTCATTTTCGGTGTCAGGTATTTGTCCCAGCGACGAGTGAAGAATAACTGAGACAACAACCCTCATTTTCACAGGAAACAGCTTTCATATAAAATAGCAAGAAAGAAAGGCTGTTTCACACTGCGTCCAAGCCAACAGCAGGTGACATGGCGAAATTTCTGAAATAACTGACAGGCAGGTTGCTTTTCCTTTTCAACCGTTCTTGTTTCTAATGCAGATTTCACAGACGTACCAGGCCCAGAGAGAGAGAGAGAGAGAGAGAGAGAGAGAGAGAGAGAGAGAGAAGTGGAACACTGACAATGCAGCCAAAAAGGTTTATAAATGAATGTGGATTCAGTAGGCTGCCAGGAAGAACTTATCTCCAATGAGTGCCATAAAAATGTAAGAGCTTCGAGAATAAATGTGTGTGCATTACCCAGTGTCACCATTTGGCCACAGGGAGAGATGTGAGAAGAACACTCCACCACTTACTTCACCTGTCTGTATACATTTAAGAATGGCAACTTCCCAAGGGACGTTCAATGGTCTGAAGCTGAAGCAGGGCCATCAAAACTGGAGAGATGGGTGGGGTGGTGCACGGCTGTACTCCCAGCACCCAGAGGACGGGACAGGAGGATCCCTATGAGTTTAAGGTCAGGCTGCACTATAAAATGAGACCTTGTTTCATTAAAAAAAAAAAAAAAAAAAGACTGCTTGCATAGCTCTTGGGATATACCTTTTTCAAAACTAACTTACAAAATCAAAGTAATAAAGATTTTCCCAGTTTCGGAGTATAATGTTCCCTACTACAAATAGCTTCGAGGCCAGCCCAGCCCTTTCACTATAAAGGAGAGCTTAATGCCTCTGCTCCTGAATTTCACCACAAACAGCTGCCATAAAGGTATCACAAGCAGTATAGTGCTGGGCGTGGGGGCGCATGCCTGTAATCACAGCTCTCTGTAGGCTGAGACAGGGGAATCACTGAGAGCTCAGCACCAGCCTGGGCTACACAGCAAGATTCTGTCTCAAAAACAAAACAAAGCAGAACAAGAACAAGTAGCAGTTTAGTCCAGGAGACAACACAAAGGGGGCTGGGGGGACATGATTACTACGGAGCTCAGGCTGGCCCTGGACTCACTGCAATCCTCCTGCCTCAGCTTCCCTCAAGCGTGTGCCACCACACCCACTTCAGAACTGGTTTTCAAACAAAATTAAATTTGTCTATGGTTTTTTTGGTCTGTGTTTTTATATCCACTTTTTAAAAATAGCTTTACTGAGATAGAAATCACAAAATGTACAACTTGCTCACTTAAAGCACTCAATGAACATTACAGAAAACAGTATGGAAGATCCTCAAACATTTCAACACAGAGCGGGAGATGCAGCTCAAGGACAGAGGACTTGCTTAGCAAGTGTGAAGCCAAGGTTGATACCTAACACCACAAAACAGGAAGATGCAAATAAAACAGATGGGCTGTCCTTTCATTTTTCTTGATGGCACTGTTTGTAGCACAAAGGTTTTATTTTTGATGAAGTTCAATTTATCTAGTTTTGCTCTGGCTGCTTCTGCTTTTGGTGACATATCTACTGAGGTTTTACATAACTCAGTCACAAAGACTTACTTCTTGATTTTTTTTTTTTTTTTGAGCCAGGATCTCCCTGTTGCTGAGGCTGGCCTTGAGCTCATGGCAATCCTCCTGCCTCAGTCTCCCAAGTGCCAGGATTGCAGGCAGGGTGTCCCTTCTTGCCATACTCACATCAACAGTAACGCTATCCTCACTGTTATTTATTAGCAAACAGAAATGTCTTCACTCCTAAATTATTCTTTAATTCTAAGCCCCCAAGCTAGATGCTAAATCAACTTAGAAAACCAGGCCCTTCCCTTACCCTGCGAAGAGTGATGTTTTAATACTTCCAAAATTGTTTCACTATGCAAAGTCCCCCAACTTGTTTTCAATGGTTGTAAGTAGTAATAGCTGCCAATAATGTTTTAGCACTGCTTATTCATGACCCTGAACTTGTGCCCAGGCAGGCACTTGTGCCATGGAGCTATCTCCCCAGCCCCTATAGTTTTTTTTTTTGTTTGTTTGTTTTGTGGTACTGGGGATTGAACTCAGGACCCTGCGCTTGCCAGCCAAGTGCTTATTCTACTGAGCTATCTCTCTGGCTCTTATCTGGGTGTTTTTAACACTGGTTTGGATCCTGAGCACCCCACACTTAGCAATGCTTCCTTGCCTTCTGGACTCCCAGGATAACGGCACACAACGACACAACAGAACAGAGGCCAGGGGTACAGCAACGGACACGAGAGCCTGGAGCACTCGGGGAACAGGGATTCTTTAACCATGGCCCTAACAGGCAGCAACAGGGGAATGTGGGAGCAGTTGCGGGGACGTGGGCAAGAGTGGAGCAGCTCCCTCCGCTCCATCTATGAAAAACCAGGGCACGTGGCATCCTGGACAAGTTCCAGGATGACAGCCAACACTGAAGGGGTGACAGTGCACCCTGAAAAAATAATGATGTTGCTTTGAGTCTATGGCTCAAGGAGCCCCCCTCTGACTTGGTATCAGAGCCTACAGACCCTAGGAAGCACTCTGGTAGAGGTCCCCATCTACGGAGACTGGGGCAACTGGCACCGCCACTCCTGAGGGAATGACTGCCAGGGCTTCGCCAGCACCACCACCGCAGAAGGGCGATTCAGCAGCGCCTAACGGAGCTACGAGTGAGTTCACTTTCTGACCTAGCAGTCCAGTCTCTCAGGCTTCACAATGAAGACAACACCCCTCCAACAGCACAAAACACACCTGCGACGGTCCTCACTTTAGCAACATTTGTAACTGCAGAATACTAGAAGCAACCTCCATGTCCCTATAGAGGGGCATGAGTACACCACAGAATATCCACATGCAGAATCCTTCACAGCTGCTTGAAAAGGAGGGCAATGGAATCTATAAACTGATAGGAAGAGACTTCAGGGAGTGTGAGTGAGACAGGAATGCAAGAGAGCACCCAAGCGCGCTACCAGTGGGACGCAAGGAGGCAACGAGGATGAAAGGGCTAAGCTGGAGGCTCAGTCGGGGGCTGGCTCACGCCCGTGAGGGTGAGTGCGAGCAGGGGGCGGAGCAGAGAAAATGCAGAAATGAGTGAAGAATGGTCTCCAGGACACGTAACGAGAAACATGGCAGCAGAAGTCATTCAGGAACACTGATAGGCTCCCACAGGTCCCACAGGTCCTTCCAGGTCTTGTTACTCCCTGGGGAAGATGCTGAATCCATTTCCTCTTCTTGAATTTGGGGAACGGGAAGCTCTGACTGCTTTGACAGAGAATGCTGGAAGTGGCATTTGATGTCCAAAATGAGGTCCTAAAAGGCAATGCAGCTTCTGCTTGGCTTTCGCCAGGGATGCTTGCCCTAGGACCTGAGGCGCTGTGTAGAAGCCCAGTCACATAGAGAAGAACAGGTATTCCCGGCACCACATGCTGCACCAGCCCCACCCCCAGGGTGCGCTGCAGTGGCAACTGAGACTAGGCATCGTGCCATGCATGTGTAATCCCAGCACTTGGAAGGCTGAAAACAGGAGAATCACTCTGAGTCCGATCTGTGTAGTAAGACCCTGTACTACATAGATTGAAGGAAAAAAAAACAGGGTCCCCACACTCAGCCCTAGCTGAGGCCCAGCCACCAGGCAGCACAGGAGTGAGCTGTCATGCAAGCAGTCCCAGTCTAGCCTGTGCACGTCACCCTGCTTGGAGCATACAGCAGCCTTTGCCGTGCAGTCTTCTGCTTTCCAGTTTCCTGGCCCGGGGAGCTACCAGTCATTCCGTGAGCAACGGTGGGGTGAAAGAGAGGGCCAGGAGCTGGAGGAAATGCCAAAGGGTGGCAACAGGGGCACCTCGCAACCAACACCCAGGAAAACAGCCTGTAGAGCCTACGTTCTGGGGGCCCCCACTGCACGGAGACAGTCCTGAGCTCCCATTTATTGTGTTCACTTGAAATTATCAAGAAATGATTCAATCATCCCTCCCTGCTCTGCCCAAGAGCACCAGGAAATTTAACGTGGTTTTAAGATTCTCATCTGAGTGCTCGCTTTGGCAGCATATATACTAAAATTGGAACGATACAGAGATTAGCATAGCCCTTTGAAAAAAAAAAAGATTCTCATCTGACTCAGGAAAGGAAGAAGTTTTTGGGTACAGAGAGAGCTAAGAGCCAAGGGGCTGGCAAGAAGGCTTGGACCAGGGACCCTGCAGCAACACTGGGCGGGAGCTGGCAAGGACCCTGTGACACAATGCACACATGTATGGAGTGCTCCGGAATAGGGTCGTTTTGCTTTTTAATTTAAGGAGCCCTTTCCCAGAGCAAGCATTTTTTTTTTTTTTTAAATAATACAAATACACCGAAGTGTTATTTCTTGTTATTTGGGTGAAAAGCCAGCAAATATCAAGTCAGACTCAAAGAGGCTCTGCCATCCTAGGGCATGGCATTGCTCTTTACAGATAGCCTCATTCCCACTGCCTGGGAGGTGAAACATGCAAGATATCCCCCTGGGGACTTCCAGCACCCCAGCACAGAAGCGGCACACATGGCCTCTGTCACCTTCCATAGATGCAAGACCTTTTGACATCATTGACTGCTTGTCACTGTTGGTTCTAAAGAAAGGCTTGGCATGTTTGTACTTAGATTTCTTTTTGTAGATGCTTCTAGCTAATGTTTGCTTATACTCCATCCAATGATCTCAGTGGGAAACTCCCAATGATACAGGAAGAAAAAACTGATCCTGGGTGGGTGACCTCCACAATGATATAGGGGAAAAATGATTCCCAACCTGAAAAGTACCTGGGACGAGTTCGTGTTCCCTAAAACCGAAGGATGAATTTTAGGAACAAATGGAGGTAATGAGCAGAACAGATTTATTAGGGGAAAGAAAGCTCCTGTCCAAGAGAGGAACAGGAGGGGGTCCCAAATGGGTGGTCCCCCTCCCAGAGCAACCATTTTGTTAGACACCCTTTCTCACATCCATCAAGTTCCCGATTTTCCCAGGTCCTAACAGCTGACAGCCCAAGCAGAAAGGGAATCTCAGGGAAGCGGACACACAAGTGGCCTATGGCACACTTCTGCAGCAGTTTAAGTCGTTCAGCGCTGGTCCAGAGGAGGGCAGCTTCCACTCTCAAGGGCAGCCTAGGGCAGAGGGTGGAGCCAAGGGCCATGGCTCGCAAAGCCACATGGTCCTTTGTGCCTGGGCAGGTCCACACAGGTCAGGGGAGTGGCCTCTTCCACAAGAAACAGGGTCAGCAGAGCAAACAAAACCATCGGCCAACTAAAGGTGCAGGAGCTAGGAAACACATGTCCCTCAATAAGGACAGAAGTGTGGTTCCCTGTGAGAGGTCCAACACAAGCAAGAGAATGTGAGAAGGAAGCTGCATGTTCCCGAGAACGCTGGGTACGGGGAAGGCAGGAGGCCTCAGGCCCAAGCCCCTGCCTCTCTCTTGCCCTCTTCACTGGCTATGCTGGCCTCAGTGCTGCTAATGTTGTTCCTGGAGTAGTCTAGCCACATTCGTTTGCTTTGAGATAGGATCGCGCCATGTGGTTCAGGTTGGCTTTGAACTCATCATGCAGCCCAGGCTGGATTGCCTCGACCCCCTTGGGGATGGATTACAAGCATGGGCCATGTTCCTCCTCTGGGGCCTGTTTGCTGGTGGCCCCAGAGTGCTCTCTGCAGTCACTCACTGCCTCGCATCCTCCCCTCAGCCCACTTCCTACAGGGCACTGAGGGCTGCAGTCTTTACCGCCTACCCTACCCGATGCTTGCTTCCTGTTACACCCTGAGCAGAGCGCCAAGCCCCGAGGTCAGGGCCCTTCTCTAACCTGCTATCATTGTGTGTCCAGCACAACACGGGGCCTCCTCCGCTGCGGACAAAGGAGCGGGCTGTGGACATGCGCACAAAGGCCTGGCCAGGCAGCCTTACCTTCTTGGCGGCTGTGGGGCTGCTCTCTGCACTCTGCACGGGGCTCCGGTGCGGGCTGCGGCCATCCTGGGGCACACACCTGCCCATGTACACGCTGTAGTCCAGCAGCATCTTCTGCCGCACGCCGCCCACCAGCTCCTTCTGCTTCGGCTGTGTCATGATCTCCTCCATGCTGCCTTTACTGCTGCTGCGGCTGTGGGTCAGGTGCCCAGAAGGACTGCTGTGCCTGCTGTGGGAGGGCAGAAGCCCTGGAGCAGAGAGGTGACAGCTTTAATACTGCAGGAGGTGGTACCCGCCGCAGACCCTGCTGGGGTAATCAGGAAAGGAGTTAAAATGCGGTCACACGCTGGGCGTGGTGGCGCACGCCTGTAATCCCAGCACTTGGGAAGCTGAGGCAGGAGGATCAGTGTGAGTTCGAGACCAGCCTAGGCTACAAAAGTCAAGGTCAAGTCTGAACTGCATAGTGAGATCCTGTCTCAAAAAGAAAAAAAAAAAAATGCCATCACGTGATGATCTAGAAAATGTCTGTAAGGGCTGGGCACGGTAACACACCTGAGGTATCAGCATTCAGAATGCTGAGGTAAGAGAGTCCACAAGTTGGAGCCCAGCCTGGACACCTCAGCGGTCATTGGAGACTCTCAAAATGGAAAAGGAAAAAGGCCTTGGGTTCAACTACCAGTACTAGAAGAAAAAAAATCTAATCGAGTCATTTTATTTTTGATAGGTTCCAGCCATCTGAAATGAAACTCTCCAGAGCCTCACAGAGTTATAAGTCATTTCTTAATTTAAATTTTAACTAGCTATTTTTTGTTATTATTTAGAATTTTACCTTGAACTCAATTTTGAATAATCCTTTATCATCTTCATGTCATTTAACTATTCAATATCATTTTTTAACGTTGGGATAAAAGTTCTACCAGAGGACTAGGCAGACAGCTCAGTAGTCTTAGTGCCTGCCTAGCAAGTGCAAGGACCTGGGTTCAATTCCCAGCCCACATGCCTCCTCAGCTCAGATACTGTGCCGGCCCCTGAAACTGGGAGAGATGGTACATCCTGTAATCCCTGAGCAGGGGAGCCTGAGACAGGAGGACCACTACAAGTCTGAGCTGGTTAGTGAGGCCGTGTACCAAATAAATTAATTAAAATATTTTTTAAAAAGCTCTGCCAGAAATATTTGCACTGCAGATCACTGCAAGTTTAGGTTAGCCTCAGCTACACCGTGAATTCAAGGCTAGTTTGAACTACACAGTGAGACCCTGTATCAAACAAACAAAAACAGGACAAACAAAAAGCCCTCCAAAACTCAAATGATAAATACTGAGTGCACTGAGAAAAAGGTCCTTAGTGGAAAACCCAGTGAAATCCAGGTCTAGTGCAACATTTGAAAAAGAAAACAAACGAATAGGCTATCAGGACACCAATGCTTTAAGCCAAATTGATCCGGTAGGCCTGGTCTAACCCCCCACCCCCCAGGGAGCCACCGGGCTCGGTGTAGTGAATGGAGCAGCCTCTGCACAGCCCTCCACTGCAGCACAGTGGGCCACTCCAGCTTCCTGGGCTCCAGCCCTCAGCAATGGCTTTAGATCTGGCCAGGCTGGTATCACTCTGCCCCACCACTCCTGCTTATCCTGGAACCTGGGCTCTGCCTGCTGCAGATTAGGAATTCAGCCTTAGCCTACACCTCCTGCAGCCTGATCTGTACAGCACCAAGATACCCTCAAAAGTTCCAAGTTGCTTTAAAAAAAAAACAACCCACCCAGTTAGTTTTAGAGACAGTGACTCCGAGGAGAGAGCAGGGCTGGGCCAGCAAGGACAGAGCCCAGCTGTGTGTGGGTCATCGCTGGCTGCACCTCCACAGCAAATGGTGAGCCACTCACAGCTACTGGGTCAGACATGGCTTCGAAAAGCAGCATGGGCTTCACCAGCTTACCTTTAGTACCACTTTGCCTTTTTTTTGTTCTGGTGCTGGGGCTTGAACCCAGGGCCTCATGAATGCTAAGCTTGAGATCTACCACAGAACTATAGCCCCAGCCTAAGCTACGAGTCTCACCATACTTCGGAGGACTTAAGTTTACCAAACCTCTCAATCATGGCTTTTCGGGGTACTGGGCATGAATACCTGGGCCTCACATGTGGAGGTCACCTAACCCCAGCTTGAGTGCCTAAACTGGCAAAATCTCATGTTCCTAATAGAACACAGTGCAAGCCCATGATTTAAAATTTTCCCGAGTTTGATCCCCAGTTCCACAAAATAATAATATAACATTTTCTGGTAGCCACATTAAAAAGGTAAAAACAAGTGAAATTAGTTGGAATATTTTATTATTTGACTATATATCTAAAACATTATTTTAACATGTAACCAACATAAGAATTTTTAATGAGATGCCATTTAGTGGCGGGTAAGGGTCTGGAATTCAGGGACACAGCTCGTCTCCTGGGGCTCACCACCACCAGCCCGAAGGCTACTGCACTGGATAGCACAGGGCTGGGCTCACGAGAGGTGAGCAGTGGCAGGCGCTGGGGTGCTCTTGCTAGCTGATTCTCAACCGTGTCCCACAAAAGGCGTGATCACCTCAGAATGTGACTGTATTTGGAAACTGGTGACTGTACACAGAATTTGTTAAAATGAGGTCATACTGGAATTGGGTGAGCTGAGTCAAATACGAATGGGGCCCTTAGAAGAAGAGAAAGGCTGATAAGATAGCTCAGTGGACTAAGGACCTGCTGAGCCAAGCGCGGGGAACAGGGTTCAATCCCCGTACCACATGCCTTACTGGCTCTGCTCCTAGGTGCACTGAGCTGGCCAAGACCATGCTTGTAATCCCAGCGCTGGGGAGGCTGAAAATAGGAGGATCACTACGAGTCTGAGCTGCGTAGTGAGACCCTGTGCCAAATGCATAAAAGAAGAAGAAGAGAAGTGGAGGAGAGGCTCTCACACAGCACACAGCTGCAGTCCCAGCAGCCGGCAGGCGGGGCCTGCTGCCCACCCAACGCCAGCCTCAGCTACCCACCGAGTGCAAGGCCAGCCTAGACTGCACAACAAGACCCTGTTATGTCCTGTTAAAAAAAAGGACAAAAAGAGATGGTGGGGGGGACATGCACGCGCCGAGGGCTGCAGCTGCGAGGCAGGAATCTGCAAGCCACAGGAGCTGGCAGGAGGCAGGAAGGGTCGCGTGCAGCCTTGGAGAAGCAGGACCTGGCTGGCTAGTGCCCGGGCTCTGACCTTGAGCCTCCGGTCATGTGAGAGAATAAGTTTTTACAGTTCGTTTTATCTATTTTATTTATTTTTATATATATATATATAATGGCTGGCTCAGCCTGCCATGGGGGTGGGGCTGGCGCAGCACGTGGTGCTGGGGACCAACCCGCAGCGGTTGCCTAAGCAGGCACTTTAGACTGCTGAGCCATCTCGCCCACCCTAAATTTTTACAGTTTTAAGCCACCCAGTTTGTGGCAGTTTGCCCTGGTGGCCCTAGGAAATGAATGTATGTAGTAATCTTCCTACCATCTCGAGTTTTAGTGCTGGCTGCACTTTGAAGGGACCTCTGGCATTTCAGCATTTCAGCATTTCTATGCATTGCTGGTCAGCAGGCCAGAGCGTTCTGCATCTCCATGGCAATCTGAGGCTCCAGGTAAGGCTGAGGGACAGGAGCTCAGGAGCACAGTGGGAAGCGCCTCAGGCTTTTCTGCTTTCTAATTTTTTACTTGCAGTTCTGGAATCGAGCCCAGGTCCTACACACTCCCGTCAGGCCCCAGCTCCAGAGCTCCCTGATGCAGCCTGTTTCAGAACATCGTAACATGTGCCACCCTTCTCCCTAAAACTCCCATGGAACACCCAAAGGCCAACCCCTCACATCTGCAGACGGGGTCCCCTTCTCCTGAAATGACTTGGTGGCTAGTCTAAAAGTCACCTGAGTCATGAGAACACACTTTAGGGAATAGAGAGAAACCAAGATGGGGTGGGTTTCCTGCCTGCCCATCACTCTTTCCCACCTCTCTTTAGGCCCTTTAAAACTGCGAGACCACTCGGCACAAATGCCATTACCTGGTTTGCTTCCAGAGACAACAGGAGGCTTCTTGAGGTCTGATTTCAGCTTAGATGCCAAAATAAATCTCCTGAACCACTCCTCCTTTTCTCGGCCAGTTCTCCCAAACAGGTAGAGTATCTGATCTCGGTGGACAGATTTTGCTCCCTCCTGGGGGTGGGGTGGCTTCTTGGGGTCCTCGCTTCCCAGCTCTCTCTCAGCTGGCAGCTTCTCTTCGGAAGTCTCCTTATCAGTCTGAGCCTTAGACATAAAGTCATCTTGTCGACCAAGCTCAATACAAATGGGGTACTTTTTATTCCAGATTCGTTTTCTAGCCAAACTTTTAGGTACAAGATAAATCTACAAAGAAAGTAAAATCATTTATGCAACTTTTAAAACAATTATTTATTTATTTACTTATTTATTTGGTATAGGATCTCACTACACAGCTCAAACTCATAGTGATCCTCCTGTCTCAGCCTCCCGGGTGCTGGGATTACAGGTGTGTGCCACGGTTGCTATACTGGAATTGAACCTGGGCCCTTGTGCTTGCTAGGTAGGCGCTTGACTGCCGAGCTATCTCCCCAGCCGGGATTTATGTACTTAATAGTAGTTATATTGTACATTGATATTCACATAACACAAAGCTTACAGTATTTTTTTAAATAAACGTGAAATAATCTTTACTACCTGTCTATAACACAACTATATAACTGGAGTAAATTTTTAGAAATGACTTGTTACTCCTAAAAATCATTCCAGCATGTAGATGTTTAAGAGTTCTGCAAGAGTATAATTTTCTAGAAGTAGCATATATACAGTCAGCTGATTATCTTTAAGTTTGGACATTAACTGCGTTTAATGACGCTGGGATAAACTTAAGCTGGGAGGAAAAAAAGAATTATCAGTCTAGATGGGAAGCTCCAGTAACAACAGGTATTGGATCAAAAATAAACAAGAAGTCGTTGGTACAAATACCATGTTGGGTATAGAGAAACACACCTGTAACCCTTGGGAAGCTGAGGCAGGAGTATTGCCGTGTCAACCACCTCCCCCCAAATTTTACAACATATGAAAACAAAACACTGTATGTAACATAGAAAAATGTGATTATTCTACATACCCATAACTGTCACATTTTCAGAGTCTTCATTAATATCTTCTTACCATGCAGCTTTTTATTTGGCTGATGAGATTAGCTCTGACAGGCAAAAAGATCCTGAGTGCTAGATACCTATGCCTGAGATGTGGTCCCTGCGCCCTGATGTGGAGGACCTAAGAGATCAGGGAGGTATAGGCTCTCAACCCTATCTAAATTGCCAAACCAAAGCCTGCACAGGAAAAGTGCCTAACTTCTATTATTTTGGAAAAATTTAAAGATCATTCAGATTGGCTATGAAGACAGAGAACCTACAGCTTTGTTACTGTGCATCCAAGTTACAGAACTACTGTCCCAGGGGCCGGTAACATAGCTCAGCGGTCTAAAGCGCCTGCTTAGGAAAGCTTAGGCAACCACAGGGACCGCAATTCAATCCCCGGCACCACATTCTGCGCCAGCCCCACCCCCAGGGCAGGCTCAGCCGGCCATAACATAAACAAAAAAAGTTTAAATAAATAAATAGGGGCTGGGGAGATAGCTCTGTGGCACAAGTGCTTGCCTGGCAAGTACAAGGTTGTGAGTTCAAACCCTAGTTCCACAAAAAAAATAAATAAATGAAATAAATAAGTAAATACAATTTAAAAATAAAAAAAAGAACTACTGTCCCACAGTACATGGATCCTTAAATGACAAAAACAAAACCCGTTAGCGAAAATGTGGAAAGCAAGTAAGAGCTCAAGTGCTTTTCATGCATCTAAGCTCTGTTTGTAAAATTCCTAGGGCTCACCTTGCTGTCAGAAAGGTCATAGATCTTCTGGCTGACGTAGGTGACCTCTGGCTTCGTTTCATTGTAGCTCGCCCTCCTGGATATGTTCTTATTGGGTTTCGAAAGCCGTAAGGTTCCACCCTCAAGTCGCACAAAGACTGAGTGTGTCAAAGTCGCATGGTAAGTTTCTGGATCATAGTTGTAAATCTCATTCATCCATCCCTAATGGAAAAAAACTTACATTAGTAAAAGCTGAGCAAACACAAATCTGATTCAGTGAAAATGATGACGGCTGTTGTATCGAGGACACTAAAACCAAACTTGACTTGGACGCTGCTGAGACTGCAAAGATAAGAGTGACTTGGTGCAGTTTTGGTAATCAAAAATTTGGGTCTAGGGAGAGAATGGTAATGTCCATTACTCTTAAGCTAAAGGTTCTTCCCCCTCTTTTTCTTTTTTTTTTTTTTTAACTGACAAGCAAATCAAGAACTTCAAAAGGGGGCTGGGGAGATAGCTCAGTAGAGTAAGTGCTTGCC
>PVKN010000452.1:0-14079 GCA_004027915.1 Capromys pilorides | reverse complement strand
ACACCAGCTCCACTCTCGGCCAAGCTGAGGAGGCTGAAAACAAGAGGATCACTATGAGTCCAAGCTGTGTAGTGAGACCCCCATACCACCATCAGCATGTCAAAATTCAAAGATACCATGTAACAATGAGAAAACTGTGTTGAGCATGGACTGGTATATATGGACTTGCATGTTGGTTTTTGTTTAAAAAGCAAACAAGCTGGAGCATATAAATGAAGTGCAAAAGCGTAAGAGACCACAAAAGCGCACGAAGACATATCTCATAACTATAGGGGTGGCCTACATCTCTTTGAACAGATCCCCATATGGGCTGGGGATACAGCATCTGCCTGGCAAGCAGGTTTGTGCAATTCCTGGCACAAACAAATACAAAATTCCCCAGGAACTGCCACTTATGAATCTCCATTCCATTCCCATGCCCTTTGCCCTCCGCCTCCCCGGAATGCACATAGTGGGGTGGAGGACCACCACCCTGGTGCTGAGACCGCATTTCCAGGCTGCTTGGGTCTCACACCCAAGTGCTCACTGGAGAGCATGTGACCGTGAGGAACCGGCAGGGCCCCTTCCTGGAGGTGCACATGTGCGTGTGCACATGTGCGTGTTCACACGCATGACTGGTGATAAAATATGGGCCTCATCACACTAGGTAGACACTCTATCACACAGGTACTTGGACAGTCTTTTTTTTTAAAACTCTGAGACACAGTCTTACTAAATTAGCCTGGGGTCTCCCCCTAATACTTCCATTAAAATGTGCACTGAATCTATGTGCTGAGCAAAGCATCAGGAGCTGTGTCTGATTTTGTACAGCGGCTGGGTCTGAGGGCGCAGCTCAGTGGCAGACTGCCTGCATGGCATGTGCAAGGCCCTGGGTTTCATCCCAGCACCACACCCGCACGAGGGCATCCAGCCACACCCTGGGTTATGAGTTAAAAAGGGGTTTTATTTTTGCTTCAAGTGGCCCCCAAAGAGTGGAGAACTACGTCTTTATTCAACTGTCCTACAGTCCCATTAGAACAACTGTAAGAGCTACTACAATAGCACAATATTATAATGCTACAGATATTAGATATTTCAGTGTGAAAGGTAATTTCAGTGTGAAGTAAAAATGGACAAACATAACTCTTATCTTTGTGGGAAGAGGACATAAAACTTATGAGTCACTTCTATAGCTCATCACCTCAGGAGATTTTCTGTATGTGCCAAGAGTTTCTTCCTTCTCCCAGGGAGTCACTGCCAGGAGCGGATCTAACCACAAGCAGCGGCCAAGGGAAGAGGGTGCGATCTAGGTGTTCACAAAGAGCAACAAGCCCACACAGTGGTGCTCGCCTGAAGTCTCAGCACTTCAATCACGAAGTCAAGGCTAACCTGAACTATATAGCGAGACCCTATCTCAACAAACAAACAAGAAATATAAAAGAAAAAAAAACAGCACTGATCTACATGGTAAAGCAAAAACGAAGAGATGTAATGCAGAACACAGGGTACAGAAGCAGATCTCAGTCACAGCATCTGCCTAGATGGTATATTTTTAAGAGGAAAATAGTCTTAGAATAGGGCTGGGAAGATAGCTCAGTAGAATAAGCACTTGCCTGGCAAGTGCAGGGTCCTGAGTTCAATCCCTGGTACTACAAAAGAAAGAAAGAAAAAAGTCTCAGAATATATCCTTTGGAGCTGGGCGTGGTGGCACATGCCTGTAATCCCAGCACTTAGGAAGCTGAGGCAGGAGGATCAGTGCAAGTTTAAGACCAGCCTGGGCTGCAAAAGTGAGCTCAAGGCCAGCCTGAACTGCATAGTGAGACCCTGTCTCAAAAAGACCAAAAAGAGAGAGAGAGAGAGAGAGAGAGAGAGAGAGAGAGAGAGAGAGAGAATATATTCTTTGGTTTACATTTTTTTCCCCCTGTAGTGACTATCTGATATTGAATTACATCCACTGGCTTTGAACTGCTGGCTTGTCCTTGCATTCTCATGGGGAGGGTTACGCCCGTCATGAAGCGTGGCCCAGGATTGCGCCATTTCATGGGCTGACTACACATTTTCAACTCCATGCTAGTGGTTTCATGTTGATAGCATGTGCCTGGCAGAGGTGAGAATTCCAACAGGCAGAAGCCAGCAAGCAATACAAACCAAGTCCCCCCACCTTTGGTTTTTCTGTGAAGCCAGTTGCCCACCAGCACAACCCTATGATTTATCTATTCTCCCCAAGCTTCTTCGGTTTTGGGGATTAAAACCTAGGTCTTCAAATTAACAACAACAAACTATTCTATAGGAACATCAAAAATATTCAAAGCCAGGTATGATATCATATGTCTACAATCCCAACACTCTGGGAGGCTGAGGTAGGAGGATCTCAAGTTCAAGTCAAATCTGGGCAATTTAGCAAGTTAGTGCAATCTATTTCAAATTAAAGATTATAAAAAGGGCTGAGAATGTGGCTTTGTGTGAAGGCCTTGGTTTCAAACCCCAGCACTAGAAAAAACCCACCATTTATAGACATACTTTCATTAAGTTTTTAGCTTTTTCTTTGCTTTTCTGATTTAAACAAGACAGGACACATAAACATGGGAGTCAGGGTGCAGCGCTGCTTCCACTTTGTTCGCGGAACAGATCCACAGTGATGCACCCTTACTCTGCCCCAGCCTAACAATCACTGTTGCTAAGAAATTCCTGGACCTGAGGCCTAGGCCAGCTCGGCGGGAGCCGCCCCTTCAGGGTCCTCATCCAGGGCCACAGTGCTGGCAGGAGAGGCCAGGTATCCTCCACTGCCGACAGCTCTGACAAGGACAGGTCAATCTCTACCACTCGGCAAATACCAGAAGTAACGCAAGGAGAGAACACATGGGGCAGATGCCCACAGACCAGCTGCGCAGCACAGCTTGGAGGGATACAGCTCGCAGGAATCCGGGCAACGCCTTCCTCTGGGACAACCCCCTGGGCTCCAAAGCTCTTCTTCCAGCAGCACGAGGGACTTCCTTTTCCCAGCCCAATCCTTTCAGAGCCTCAGGTGCAATCACGTTTCCCTTTCGTCTTCTATTTCCTTTTTGAACTATTGTAATTTTTTTGTTTACTAAAGATCAATAGAGGCTAAGTCTATAACACTCGAAACATTAGATTTGAATTGCATATCTCCTGAAAACAACCATTTGTTAGCATTAACCTTGCTCCTACTTGACCACTGGCAGCACCTGCACTCCTTGGCAAGCGAAGTATGCGCCAGGCTCAGGCACAATCCGGCCATCACCCCTGGCCAGCTGACAGATACGCGGTGCTGAGGTCCCACCCCATTTCTCACATGGAGAAGGCTCCAGCGCACCTTCCCACTTTATTTCATGCACCCCCTTCCCACCTCATGCTCTGTACCTAAGCCACAAAGATTTCTTTCTACAGTGAAACCACTTTCCTGAGGTACAATTTACATAATAAAATGAACAAATTTTAAGCAAGTGGTTTTTAATCTGCTAATATGAATATTCAGCATAGTAGCTGGCAGTTAAGCTCACACAGGACTACATTCTGGTTACTTCAGCTGCATTATCTCCTTTGCCTGTGCCAATTCCCAACTTCACAGGAAAAGCAGCAAGGGAAGGTAAGCGATTTGCCTCCCGAGAGACAGGCACAGAAAGCTGGGGCTTGAGCCGGGCCCACCTGACTGGCCCCTGGTCACCTCAGGGCAGGGCAGAGGTGACACCTCCTCCAGGAAGCCTGCCTTCCTTGCTCTTACCTGTACCTATTAGCAGCCTGCTTCACTCTCTGGAGTGATGCACTCCACAGAACAGGGATCAGTCTACAAGTCCCAGGAGGAGGCAAACATTTGATGGACAGGTTGAAGGAACCCTGACTCAAGATGGTACTGTATGCGCTCACTTCGGCAACACGCGCACCAGAAAAAGTGCTGGCTCTGAGGATTAGCTGCTTGTGATGACGCACTCAGGACAAGCCGGCATGCCTCCCCACACCTGGAAGGAGAGCCCTGGCTCTAAGCCTTGAGATCTGCACAGGAACAAGCTGAGTAGTCACTCAAGAAGGACAAGATTTGGACAGGATTCTTGGGGAGAAAAACCAAGTAAAACTGCATAAAAAATAGCACAGTGCAAGAAAACAAGGAGCCTCAGAAAGAATCTTATTCATAAACTGACACTTTTCAGGCAAGAACATGACAAGGTCATTCTTATCCAGAGCAGAGAGGTGCAGTGCCCAGAACTCAGGTGCCTTGCTCTTACCATGGCTCTTTCCAGAACATTCCAAGTGCTGACAGGAAGCTCTGAGAGAACTGCAGGCATTGAGACCTGACAAACATCAGGCAGGCAGCGGGGGTGCAGGCGGGCCTTTGGGAGGAGGCTCAGGCTGGCTGGACACACCTCTCCTCCAGTTTCCTCTAATTCTACCCTTAAAGCGCTGTAGTAGTTGGAAACCGGGTCACCCATAAAGAAAGCAATTTCCCAGTGCAAACCTAACCCCTTTACACCATCAGCTTGCCATTATTTTCCTAGCTGAATTAACTCCCTGTATTAAGCCACACATGAAATTTCTGTAAGTCAGCAGTCAAAATAGCCAACCTCGACGACAGCACTGCCACTGCTAGGCCCAGCTGTTTCGGGCACCACACCCACTACCTATTGCTCACCCCTTCTACAGTCCTTCACTCCACACTGCTTACCATGGCTCCAGCAAGGGGGTGCGCAGAGACGCAGCCCCAGCCAGCAGCACCCTGCTCCACTCCAAGAGCTCAGCCGAGAACAGAGACACTCTCAACCCAACTAAAACATGTCCAACCCGCTCCATTTCTTTCTGAAGCTGTTGAAACAGAGAGTGCATGCCACAGGGACAGTGACCCAGTCAGCAGGCTGTAGCTGTCTGGGCCAGACTGGTCCTGTGACGCATTTGTGAGAGGTCAGGGGTTTCTCTGCAACTCTCTGCTGGATTTAGAAGCACATTTGGCTGAAAGCACAACCCACGATCTATAAAGGGGCCCGTTTAACACAGTCCTTGGGAAGATTAAAAGCTACGATTAACCTTCTGCACAATAATACAGTCTGGAAGAACTACTGTGCTCACTTTAGTTCAGTGCCAATAAGGAGTTCAAGGCCAAAGCTCTCTTGCTCAGCTGGTGGTGGAGCTGACCAGAGAAAAGCGCTAACCCTGGCCCGCAGGCAGTGGGAGCTCCTCTGTGGGGGCGTGGCCGACAGTGACACTGCAGCGTGTGTTCAGGTCCTGCTGGTTCCCTCTCAGGCCTATCAGGGAAGAGGGAAATGAAGGGCACAAGCCAGAGCCAGGGCCTGCAGCCCCTGCTGCTGAGGGCTACCTGTGGGGCCCAGAGGCACACAAAATGGTAACCACTCTTCTTTTGTCCCCAAAACTAAAACAAAAGCAGACATTTATTCCAACCAGGCCCTTTTTATGCATCAATGGTCGAAAGCTACAGCTATCAGTTAAAACAGTATCACAGACAATGGAGTTTGAGAATAGGACAAAAACAATCTAACACATGTCATAAAAACTTTAGAAACAATTTTTTTAATGTATTTGGTACAGAGTCTCACTTTGCAGTTCACACTCGGTGACGTTCTTCTTTTCAGCCTCCCCAGCACTGGGATTACAGGCACGTGCCAAAGATTCAGGTGAATTTTAACCGCTTGGCTGCTGCTATCGGGCTCTTCGCATTATGGAGTAACATAAGAGGAACGCGATAGCGCTCCTTAGCAGTCAAACGGTTAAATTGTAATGATTCTGTAATGCCTGTAATCGTAGTACTCAGGAGGCTGAGGCAGGAGGATCATTGCAAGCTTAAGGACAGCCCTGGCTACATAGTGAGTTTGATGTCAGCCTGGGCTACATAGTGAGATACTGTCTGTTAGAATAAGAAATAACAAATTAGGGAAATAAATTAGGGAATCAAAATTAGGGAAAATGATCATAGATGAACCACTACAATAACCAAGGTCTAATAAATGATAAACATGAAATTGTGTTAACAAACATTGAGAGTAGACCAAGCATAAAGCAGCCTCCTCCAAACCTTTTGTATCACGCGTCCATCGGTGACATCACTTGCGAGTGTGCACCAGTGATAGTCACTGTTATGGATAGACACGTTCTAACATGGTTTTGTAAAAAGCAAACAATAGCACAAAAAGCAAGGGGGGAAGTACCTGAATTCTTTAGTCAGCTGATCATTAGTTCTCCTCTATGTATCTTCACATCGTCTTTAGCTGGCACTATGTGAAGACACCAGATATGTACAGAACTGCACAGCACTGTTAACGATACTAAGCATAAATCCATTGCTTCAGTTTTTATAATCAATATGTTAAGCATCACAAATCTTATTTAATTTCTTAGCTAGGAAGAGCAAGAATAGAGAAAAATCCAAACACTTTCTTCATGATGGGTTTCTTCAGCAACCCATCTGGGCATCATCACTGGAAGAAGTAAAAGAGAGGGACAACACCGGCACAGGCGTCGGCCTCATCTCTGAGGTGCTGCAAACCTCTTCCTAAAGAGTAATTACTTCACATAAAAACAGCCTCCAAGGGTTTAGTATTTTCCTTTCATATTAAGTATAAATTTGGGGATGAAAAGAGATCTAGCATTTTTTCATAGTTCTTCAAAAAAACATAATTTGAAAAATCTTAAGTGCCACAATGCCCACAGCTTCTGTCACTCCAGATGACACCTTGAACAAAGTGGTAGAGTATGGTCCCGGGATACACAGGCAGGGCTCAGAGGCATTTCCAGGATGCTAAAAATCGTTCCATGTGTTGATGCAGCGGAATTACAAATCGACTAAGACCCAGGCTAATGAGTTAAGTGGAAAGTTGGCTAGATGTTGCTGAAGGGCTAGGGACATAGCTCAGTAGAATAAGCACTTGCCTGGCAAGCGCAAGGTCCTGAGTTTAATCCTCAGTACTGAAAAAAAAAAAATTATTGGGGGAACCCACCTGGGTCCCCCTTCTGTTCCTCTCTGACAGAAGTTTTCTTTGTCTCAATAAATATTCTGTTCTTAAATAAATGTTGCTGAAAGTGGGAGTTGATGGCAATCAATGTGGAGATTCCTCAAAAAAGTAAGACTAGAGGGACTGGTGAGATAGCTCAGTAGTCTGAAGCGCCTGCTTAGGCAAGCTAAGGCAACGGCACGGACTCTGGTTCAATCCCCGGCACCACATGCTGCGCTAGCCCCACCCCCAGGGCAGGCTGAGCCGGCCACAACAAACATACATACATACACACACACACACACACATGCACACATACATGTTGACTAGAGGTCCCATTTTACCCAGCTATTCTCCTCCTGGTATCTTCTCAGAAGAATTAAAACACAGTGCCACAGCAATAGGTGTGCACCCATGTTCATAGCAGCACAACTTGTAATAGCTGGATCCTGGAAATAACTCAAATACACATCAACCAAGGAATGGATAAAAAAGATGTGGTCTTTTTATACAATACAGTACTACTCAGCTATAAAGGAGAATAAACTGGAGACTTTTATAGGTAAACGGATAACTTGCGACCACATTCATAAGTGAAATAAATCAGACTCACATGTGTAAACAATGCACTGTTCCCCTGCTTTGAAAAGCTGAAAAGGTAAATAAGACCCAAAATATATAACAGATATAGTAAAATGGGAGGAAACTGCTCAAAAGATGGAGGAGAAAAGGAGGAAGGAAAAAACAAAAACAAAACCAACATATAGCATAGGTACTATTCTGTAATAGTTTAGATCATTGTACTAGCAGTATAGCAGTATAAGATAGTTAAAGATTATTATACTACTAATTTCTCTTAATTCATTGAAAAGGGTTTGTGCTTATGTTGTCTGGACAATTAAATGCTTAATCTTGCACTCTAATTTAAAATTGACAATACTTATCTTCTTTTGAAATCATTTTGTTTCTCTTTAAAATAAAACTTAAAAAACAAGAAACTGGGTGTTGAGTACATTATCCTAGTCTCCTCACTTTTGCCTGTATTTGAAATTTTCAAACCAACTTCAAAACCTCAAAAAATGTTTCTAACGGGTGCAGCCTGCGCCGCTGCGTTGTCTCACGCGCTCTGCAGCGGTAAGGCGCACTGAGGAGCCGCGAGTTCAAGGCGGAGAGGGTGGAAGCCCACGCGGCTTGGTAGCTACCCGGTCTGTGATAGTAGCCAACTTGTAGCTACAAAGTATTCTCTTACGAAAAGTTCTTTTGTGGAGGGGGTGCTGTGCTGGCGATGAAGCCGAGGACCTTACGTGGGCGAGCCAAATGCTCTTCCACCGAGGGTAGCCAAGTTCAACATGAGATTTCTCTTACTCAGAATCCCACACATCCCACAGCAATGTTTAAATGCAAATGTCTGTAGTGTAGATGGGACATGGAAATCAATAAAAGCCCTGCAGAAGGACTGAAGGAAAGGGGAAAGGGAAAAGGGGGAAAGGGGAAAGGAAAAGAAAGAAGAAAGAAGGAAAGAAGGAGGGAGGCAGGGAGGGCAAATTGCCCTGCTAAAGCGCAGAAAGCTATACTTTTCTTCTCTATGTCCTTCGGCTAAGTCACATACAAGAAAACTGTGTTCCTTGAATTGTTTATGGAGCCAAAAAAAAAGAGCTAGATTCTTGGACCCAGCCTAGCTGCAAGTGTTTCCTGGACCATCACTACAAATGAGATTAAAAACACATGGTCTCCTAAAATAGTGCTTTAGCAACACAACTTCCTGCTGGACTGGTTTTGGGGACCCAGAGGATCTAGCAAGGGCACAAAGTGCACAGGGTCACTACCAAATCCCGACAGTCCTGGTACTGTGCCTCTCTTCAGAGTTTGAGCTCAGCAGGTTTTCTCACCTCCTCTACCAGCAGGCATTTTAAAGTCTTTCATACCTTCCTTCAAGAACTGCATCATCTTTAAAAGAAGCTAATAAGATCAGACACATAGCTAAAAATAACTCAGGCCAGCTGACCAATCCCCCAAACCAAACTACTCAAAGGGTAGCTCTTTGAATTTACTCCAGGGGCTGGTGAGATAGCTCTGTGACACAAGTGCCTGCCTGGCAAGTGTAAGGTCATGAGTTCAAACCCCAGTCCGGCAAAAAAAAAAAAAAAAAAAAAAATTACTCCAGAAATAGGTTTACAACTGTCATAGTCTGTTTTCTGATGTTGTAACCAAACAGATGAGTCTCAGTAATTTTTAAAGAAAAATGGTTTCTCCATCGCAGCTCACCACTCTGCAGACCCAAGACAAGATGCTGGCACATGCTTGGCCTCTGCTGAGGGCCGCATGCTGCTCTGTGTGTGGTGGGAAGTGGGCAGGGACAGATACAGGAGAAAGAAAAGCACGTGCGAGAGGACAGCGAGGGGAGGGGCCAGCTCCCGGTAGCCCGCCCACGCTGCAGGACTCTTGGAGCCTCCACGCCCCTCCACGCCATCACACCGGCCACCACATCTCAGCAGGAGCCTGGGTGTGGACAATGGCAACCAAGCCAAAGCCAGAGACCTGTTTTAGAAGGACTGCGGCCCACCTTCTGCGCTGCTTCACAGCTGCCAACCAGGTGGCAGAGGAAAACCTAGAACCTACTACCGCAGCCGTTTTTCTAATACCTGCCTTTTTCTGTTTCCTTTGATTCCAGGAGGTAGCACAGGGTAAGTACAGAGGGAGAACAGAGCAGACTTGTAGGTGGTTTCTAAGCCACAAAAACCAAGTTTCAAATTTTGTCAAAGACAGACCACATTAGCTTGCCTACTTCAGTTAGGAAAAAGAATCACAAAGCTGTACGTTTTAATAATTTTTCAACTTTCTTGTGGTACTTGAAATTGCACCTACCGCCTCCATTACATCCCCAACTCTTAAAAACATTTTACTTTAAATCAGTTGTGGTAGTGCTTGCCCGTTATCCCAATGGTTGGGAGGCTGAGACTGGAGGACCGCTAGAGTTCAAGGCCAGCCTGGACCACATACCTAGCAAGACCCTGTCTTTAAAAAAAAATAAAAATAAAAATAATAATAATTTTGAGACACAGTCTCATTAAGTTACTAACTGCTCCAGGCAGACTCAAACCTGTGATCCTCCTGCCTCAGCTTCCCAGAGTGTTGAGAATACAGGTGTGTGCCACCACATCCAGCTATATGTTTTATTCCCCCTTTTTTCTATCTGAGGGCAGGGTCTCACTGTGTCTTTTCCACAAAAAAAGATCACTTCCGTCAACCTCAGGCTACAGTTACTTTTAAGCAGGCAGCAAAGACATCAAAAGAAAAAAAAAGACAGGGTCTCGCTATGCAGTGTGAGCCAGCCCCAGCTCACTTTTACAGCCCTGAAATCAGGTCTTGATCTCACAGTGCTCCGTGGTCTCAACCTCCCTAGAGCATCGTGATCACAGGCATGTGCACTATGCCTGGTGAGGATTTCTTTTAAACAACTTAAGAGACAACAAGGTCAGTAACAACTTACTAACCACATTTTCATCCATCCAACAATTACTTATCCATGCCTCACACATAGCAGATGCTGAGGTTACAAAATAAACCAAAGGATATGGAATATGTTATTGTGAAAAGAATAACATGGGGTTCAATCCCTGGCATACCAGCCCCGCCCCACCCAGGGTGCACTGAGAGAGAGACTGACCCTGGGCCCTTGCCTATAATCCCAGCGCTTGGGAGGCTGAAAATAGAAAGATCTCCATGAGTTTTAGCTGTGTAGTGAGACCCTGTACTAACTACATTTAAAAAGAAGAGTAAGATGTAACTTTTAAGTGCATGAAGGTGAGGCAGAGAAGCGAGCTGTGCCTCCACAACTTGGTTATCCTCGCACAGTACCAGGGCCATCGCAGGGAAGCTGCCAGCGAGCCAAGTAGCGGCCTTCCAGGATCCCTTACATTCTGATGCACGTCACTTCCAGGTCCGGGTACGTCAGCAGACAGGCCTTCTCCCCGCTTTTGCTCTCTGCCTAAAACTGGATTCAAAGAACTCCAGCATCCAGGGAAATGACTGGCCAGCTGACAGAGCTGTTCCCCCCACTTCTGTGGGAGCACAGCCGGGATAGGGACTGATGCACCCATTTCCTATGGCTGCTCTCCCTCACGGCAGAGCTGAGTGGTTATGAGACGCTGTCTGGCCTATAAGCTTACATAAAATAAACTGCTGACCTCTGAGAGGAGTCACAGGATGGTAAGAACCTGGGACTCTGAATCAACAGGTACAGCACACTGGCACAAAGAAACCTGTTTCTCAGTAGCTAATGTTTTCCTAACATGCAGGAAGTAAAGCACAAGTCCAATGAGAAAATAGGCAGAAGATGATGAAAGACTAATAATACTTTCCTTTTCTTATTGCATTTGGTTCTAAATTTAAATGCTGCCAAATGTTTGAAAGTACCATATTTTAAAAATGATTCGCAAGAGTGTATCTCCCACTTAGTAAATTTAAGACAGAAGGGCACTTGCATTTGAGGCTTTTAGCTTTCAACATATAACATATCCTTCTAACCTAAAATAATACCTTTTGTTTTTTTTAAAAACAGAGTCTTAGCTGGGGATTGTGGCGCATGCTGGTAATCCCAGCACTTGGGAGGCTGAGGCAGGAGGATCAGTGCAAGTACTAAACCAGCCTGGCTACAAAAGTGAGCTCAAGGCCAGCCTGAACTGCATAGCGAGACCCTGTCGCAAAAAAGACTAAATAAAAAATAAATAAATAAATAAATAAATAAATAAAATAAAGAGAGAGTCTCACTATGCAGTTCAAGTTGGCCTTGAACTCAGAGCCAATACTCAATGGTGGGATTACAGGAATGTCCCATCACACTCAGCTTAATATATCTTTCCTAAATAGAAAGTTAGTCAATTTTCTTAAAAAGGCCATGAACACTGAACAACAGACCTCAGGCTAAAATGAACTTTTCCTCACTAATAATTAGGACAAGGCTGTAAGTGAAAAAGAATTTTCAAATTATCAGAGTTGTTCAAACATCAATCAGGAAGAATACTCATAAAACAACCAAATAATTTAAAAAGTGAAATACCTAGGAATCAATCTAACAAAGAAAGGAAGACTTAGACATTGAAAATTATAGTACTCTGAAAAAGGAGAATAAGCCAGGCATGGTGGCGCACACCTGTAATCCCAGCACTTGGGAGGCTGAGGCAGGAGGATCAGTGCGAGTTCAAGACCAGCCTGGGCTACACAAGTGAGCTCAAGGCCAGCCTGAACTGCATAGCAAGATCCTGTCTCAAAAAGACAAAAAAAGAGAAAGAAAAAGAAAGACTCCCTTGCTCTTGGATAGGAAGAACCAATATAATGAAAATGGCCACGCTTCCAAATTGTTATATAGATTTAACATAATCCCAACCAAATTTTAACAGTGTGCCTCACAGAGAAAAGATTCCTAAAATTTATTTGGAACCAGAAGAGACCTACAATACTGAAAATGATTGTGGGCACCAAAGTCAAGATCAGGCACCCCAATTCCTGAATTGAAACTATACTACAAAAACTACTGTGACAAAGATGCACAGTACTGCAGAGGAAAAAGATTCAAGGATGAGTGGAACAAACTAGAAGATGTAGAAACAGCTTCAAATGCACTCAGCCAACCTATGCTTGACAAAGGGGCCAAACACATTCACTAGAAGAAAGGCAGCCTGTTTAATAAGTGGTGTAGGAAAAACTGACTTTCTACATGCCAAAGGCAAGAACTATCACCATCTCTATCACCATGCACTAAAGTAAAAATGGATCAAAAATTTAATATTAAAACAGAAATACTAAATCTTCTGGAAAAATAGGTAGAACTCTTAAAGACACAGATGTAGGCAAAGGCTTTATGAACAAAACTCAGGCAACAAGAGAAGTATTACCAAGCATCGACAACTAGGATCTCATTTTATAAAAACCTTTTTACACAGCAAAAGAATCACCAACAGAATAAAAAGACAACATACAGAGTGGGAAAAAAAAATTGCCAGCTATTCTTCAGAGGACTAATATAAAGAATTGAAAAAAATAGATTCCCTGTTAGGGTTTGTGTCTAGGTGTCCCCAAAGCCTCATGTAGTCACTGGGACAGGCTTCTAGAGTTTGTGATTAACTCATGATAATATAATGATGGAGGGAGGCTGCCTCTGTCACCTCTGTCGCTGCCGCCACCGCTACAAATCTTCCCTTCTGCCCTTACTGTTTTCTGCTGCCACAAACAGCTGCCCTCTGCTATGGGCTACTTTGCCTTGGAGCCATCGAGTATAGACTAAAAGCTCCACAGACTGTGAGCTGAATAAACGTTTTCTTCCTTAATTCTGGGTGTTGGGTACTTTGTCCCAGCAATGACAGAAAAGTAACCGAGACATCCCCCTCAAATATGTTCACCAACAGAATAAAAATCATAGAGTGGGAAAAAATTTTGCCAGCTATTCCTCAGAGGACTAATACAAAGAAATTGAAAAAAATAGATTCCCTGTTAGGGTTTGTGTCTAGGTGTCCCCCAAAGCCTCATGTAGCCTCATACTTCTCAGATGAAGAAGTACTAATGACAAATATATGAAAAAATGGTCAACATCACTGGTCACTCAAGAAATGCAAATTACACCAATGTTGAGCTTCCATCTCACCCCAGAAAGAACAGGTATTATTAAGAAATCAGCCAGTAATAAATGCTAGAGGGACTGTGTGGAAAAACGAACCCTTCTGCACTGTTGGTGGGAGTACAGACTGGTGCCACCACTGTAGAAATCAGTGTGGAGTCCTCAAAAAGCTAGGATTGGGGCCCAGGACATAGCTTAGCTCAGGGGCGCAAACACCTGCCTGGCAAGCATAAGGTCCTGAGTTTGATTCTCAGTACCAAAAAAAAGATCATAAAGATAAACTTAAGAAACTTAGAGTTAGATGGAAGTACTTGATACCATATTTTTAAGTGAAATAAATCAGGCATACATGTGTAAATATCATTATTGTTTCTCTAGTGTAAGAAATAAAAACCAAAAAGGTATAATAGAAATTATGAAATAGAAAGAAATTGTGCAAAAAAGAAAATGAGGGAGCAGGGAGGAAGGGAAGAAAAAAAAATAAGAAAAGGACAGAATGGAAACAGAACTTTGTAAATAGACAGAAGAAATAGA
>PVKN010000451.1:0-77261 GCA_004027915.1 Capromys pilorides | reverse complement strand
GGAGAAAATACCTGTATATATAACCTACTCAGGTAAAAGGTTTGTGAAGGCTCTGGTTATTTTTAAGAGTGCCAAAGGACTTATCCCCAATCCGAGAACCACTGGTCCAGCCCATTAGAAAGGTATTATGAAATTAATTCACCAGATGGCTTAAAAAGAGCTAAGTGGAAAATCACTTCAATGATAGGTTGCTTCTCAATTCTCCTTTGACTTTCTTATAGTCCTAGAGAAAAAAAGCCCAACTATATAATGCTTAAAATCCCGAAACTATTTCTAATGCTGTAGAGGGAATCATTTCTCAGCAGGTTCTTTAAAATGCTTCTCCTAATATATATATAATATATATTATATATATTATATATTATAATATATATATATATTATGTATATATAGATGAACTTTTCTTTCTGTGGCACACTGCACAGCTCTTAAAAGAGATTAATCTTTGACATGTGTAATAAGGTATGAGCCATGGAGGAGAGGCGATTATAGAAAGTAAGATACACTCTTAACGCTGGGAATAGACACATCCGAGAAACCGATGCCCGTCGCTGTTGTGTTTGCCTCTGGTGACGGCAAGTTTTAGTTTTCCTAAGGAACACATTTGTCCTCAGCCTGCTGAAGTGAGGGAGCAAGGATCAGGGAGATGGGTGTGGAGTAGAGATTGGTGGCTCCAATGAGCGCAGACAACACGTGGTTTAATGGTGGGGAGGTCTGGAGGAAGTGATGTCTGGGTGTTCCCTTTCCTAGGTCCCCTTCATTGGGGGCTGCAGGACTCCTGCCAAGTGTAGGTGAAGTGCTGGGCTGAGCCCGCAGGAAGGCCTTTATTAGATCCATCCATGGAGCAGGAGCATGACAATGTGACATAGAAACCTTTCCTGAGAACAAAGCAGGCACATGGAGGGTATGGTAGGGGCAGGATCCCTCCTCCACATCAGGAAAAGCTTGGGATGGGGAGCGGGACTCACGTGATACGGGGGCCACGGTGCCACTGATTTTTTCAAGGACACCAGGGTGCTGTGGGGAGAGGACCCGTGGGTGGGAGGTGTCCAACCTGCCAGGAGCCGGCAGTGGGAGATGGGGAAGGCTGGCGTGCGGGCGAGTGACAGGATTTGAGATGTGCTTTGAAGAGACAATCTGGCACTGCTATGTAGGCTGGGCTCCAGTGGGTGCGAACAAGTCTTCAAGTGTGGGTGGTGGCAGAGTAGGTGGTGGTGGAGCAAGGCTTGCAGAGCTTTATTCAAAGGAGGCAGGGAGTCTTCAGCAGAAGTAGGGGAGAGAAAACTCAGCAATATGACATTTTATACGGATGGAAAAATGAGAAAGCCTCAGAGAATCTATGAGAACAGATCTTCCTAGGGGCCATTCTAGGAAAGGCAAAGTCATGGAGAGACAGAAAGCAAATGAAGCTGGCTATGGTGGTGCGCCTCTCTGCTCCCAGCACCCTAGAGAATGAGCCTGGGGCTTCTCAACTTCCAACTCAGCCTAGACAACTTGAGAATCCCTATCTCAAATAATGGGCTAGGGATGCAGCACAGTGCAAAGGGCCTGGGTGCAATCAGCGGTTGCTTGGGGAGAAAGCTGGGAAGGACAGAGTTCAGAGGGCTTAAGGAAACTTGGGGGCATGGCGACACATCACTCTACCTTATGGTGCTGGTTCCACCTGTATGCACGCATGTCAAGCTTTGCCCCAAAGACTCTTAAATAGACACAGCATGGACGTGGCAATTATATCCCAAACAGGTATTTTTTGTCATTTTAAAGACTGACTTGATTTTTACAAAAGACACTAGAAACTCAAAAGGGCTGCGAACCTCTCTGGAGAACTAAGAGTTGGTGGTAAAGAAATGGAGCCACGTCACCCTGGCTGGGGTGGACTGGGGGTCACCTCTGTGACAGCGGGACAGCAAAGGGTAGGGCAGGATTCAGGATTTCTGCCACACAGACAGGACAGGAAGCTAGAATTAAGAACAAGATAAACAAAGGGAGCAGATTAAAATGTATCTGTTCTGCCAGGGGTTATGCAAGAGAGAGGAGGGCAAGAGAGGATCACGGGTAGGGTTGATACAATGGAAACTTGGGAGCTGCAGCTGTGGGAGTGTCACAGTTACACTCCATCTCAGCTGACTTAAATACCTGTTCAGCTTCTGAGCAGCTCGGAGACTGCGAGACCTTGGCCAGCGAAACTGCTCATCCTCGTACACAGCCACACTTGTCACGAGTGCTAAAGGCAATTCACTCTCAGCGCTATGAATGAGAGCTTTCTTGGGCCCAGCCACCGGGGCAGAGCAAAGCAGAGGGCAAGACAGGAAATTCACAGAGATGGGGAACACCTGCTAGGTTCCCAGGCTTTGGGAAAGTGAATCGGCCATTAGCATTCAGGAGCGAAGCCAGGACTTTAAGGAGATCCAGGACGCATTTCCGCTGGGAAATGGCAGGCAGCTGCGTCATGTGCCCTAGTGATCTCCATGTCCTGTATCCACGTCCGTAGGGACCATTCTCACACCGTGTGGCTGAACCCAGGGCTTTGGCTGTTGGTGATAGAATATGGCCAAAGTTATGATGTGTCACTTTGCAGATGGAGGGCTCTGTAGGGCTTAAGGTGATAACTTCTCAGTTCTGCCAGTGGAGCACAAAGCAGCCACCAATCACCTATAAATAAATGAGTGTGGCTGGTTTGGGTCCAAGTTTATTTATAAAAACACAGTGGGTGGCATCACAAGCCTGGCCTAAGTCAAATCCTCAGAGAAATCACCATTGATTACCACTGTGGAACAGCACAGAAATGTAGAGTAGGTTGTTTCAAGACATGAAAAGGCTTGTTCTGACGCCATTATGTCCCCTTACAACCAGATATTTTATCACTAGATTTATGTTCCTTAAGTACTGTTCATAGAAGTTTCCAGATAAAAGAGAAGCATGATTTTCAGAGAAAGCCTTATCCCACTGAATTGTCACTCTGATAGCCAAAGCAGTGCACTTAGTGCAAAAGCTATTTTTGATCGGCTTTTCAGAAATACAGAAAAAGGTTGGAATATGGCTTTCTTGGGTGTGATGGGGTCACCCAAAGAACTCAGCCTGGCGAGGGAGGAAAGCCAACTTCAGCTACTTCCCAGCCACTTCAGGGTACCCAGTTACCTTGAAGAGTGGCAGAAGACTGCAAAACAAAATTAAGTAACTAAAAACATAACATGAGGTATGCCATAAGGAGATAAAGATTTATCATTACTTCTGAAAGACTGAGAATTATTAGGTTTGGAATAGGCCAAACTAAAATCAGCTGTTGTGCCTAAGAAAAAGCCCCACATCGCTACTCAAAGTGATCAATTTGGTTTTTAACTCTGCTTTATTTGTCTGCCTATTCTGCAATGAAGAGCAGACACAGGAGCAAAAAGCAAACACAGGAGGACACTATTATATAATCAAGCACTAATCATATACTGACAGTACAGCAAGCAAAGTATTGAATACTGTAAACAATCAGGAAAAGCAATAATAGAGACACACACATTAAATGGCTCATTATAGTCTGCAAAACTACCTATAAAAATTGTTACTATCTAACAGGCCACATTTTTGTGAAAACTGCCAGTGATCTAAAAATGAAATAATTTCCATAGCAAAAGTACAAAAGAACCTAAAAACCTCTGGGTCTTTACAGCATGAGCCTAAGCTACATTAAGCTTGCATGGTGTTCACCATTTTCCTCCATTGGACAAGAAATGCCCCGAGTGACTGGAAGTATCCATAGGCTGAGAATTTCCTGGCTCAGAAAGCTGCTGCACCCAGATTTGGGGGACAAGCAGGCAGCGCCATCGGACCCACACAACATCACCAACCCACAATTCTGGTGGACGGTTCAACCACACGGAGGACGCACAATACAGCAAAAATGGAGGTGCTTGTCCTCTCAAAGGCAAAAATCCAACAGTATTTCACAGGACACATGGAAGAGGAAATCCCAGGTCCAGCCTTTGGGGGGTTAGGAGGTAGAGATCAAGGCTACAGTTTTTAGGCTGCCTGCCTGAGGTCATACGTGGGCAGATGCAAAGCCTCACACAGCGCAACTTGAGTCAAGTTGAGTCACAGTAGTGTCTTCAGGATGCCAGTCCTTTCTCCCAGTCACCAAGCTGCCAGGGCTGCTCAGGAATCCATCCTTGGCAATGCAAGTACTAACACCACCTGGGCTTCTTGCTGAGCACCAACATTCCCAGCTCTTCTCTCTCCAAGCAGCAGGGCACTCTCTTTGTCAGGACTGCTGCAGTTATCTATGGCCAGCTCCACACTAGGATCACAGCAATTGGGACTTGGAAGGAAGGAATGAGTGATGAGAGAGGCAGGGTGGGGTGGTGGTGGTGATTACCTCCTCCCTTGTCAGGCTGAATTGTGAACTACAGCCCAGCACAGTCATTAGTTATAACCCATTTTGAGTCATAGCATCTTCCATGTCACTGGATTACATTAAAGAGGAGACAAGAGACTTTTGAGAACCTCTTCACCTTCAGAACAACATTCTCCTATGGTCCTTTGTTTGCTAAAAGGAACCCTTCCTGCTTTCACTATTCTTTTCCCATCTCCTTCATCAAACAAGTAGATAAGAGCAAAAATGTCACTGTCCTGCAGTCCAAGAAGGACCTAGTGTGATCAAGGCTGCCACAGAGCTTCTTGCTCATGCTTCTCTAGAAAGAAGGAGGGAAAGCAGAGGCAACACTACCTTAAGTCATTTTCTCTGATTTCCAGAGATGATTTTCTCAAGGGCAAGCTCACATCTTCAATTCCTTCCCTCAAAGGCACTTCTTGCTCTAAACTAGTGCTTCTCAAACTTTCATGTATCTACCTGGAAATCGTATTACCGTGCGGGACCCTGATTCAGTATGGCTCAGTGAGGCCGGAGACACTGCATTTCTAGAAAGCTCCCAAGGGGTGCTAATTCTACAGGGGCAAGTCCACCTTTGGAACAGAAGACTGAAAGGATCCAAATTCTCTTACCACACTATGAAGCCTTTGTAACCAAATCTACAGCAGCAGGGAGTGCAGATCTAATGTTAGCTGTTCTTTTGGATCCTACTTGCCCCAGGTAGCAGAGCACCAGGCAGGCCTGGGCCCCAGGCAGTCTCCCAAGGGGTTGCTCCCGGGAAATCCCTTTGATTTCCTCTGGCCAACATGACCTGCCCAGAAGGACTGAAAACAATGGAAAGAAAAGGGAAAAAGAAACCTATGGTAAGCGAGTCCTAAAAATTGTAATTCTATTGGTAGATTACAGAAGAAAGGAAAGACAAACAGACATGAAAAATATCAAAGCCAAGGAGACTGGAACTACCTTGACCTTTTTGCGGGGGACTAAGTCAGTTGAGGAGAGACAGTGCCACCCATAGCGACTGCGCAGGTGAGAGAGGCATTTTCTACTGGGAAAGCCTTTCTGTTCAGGCTGCGGAAAAACCTCTTTATTCCTCCATGGAAAGAAACAGAACTCTACCCCTCCCCCAAAAAAAAGCAGCACACAAGCGCCATATGGAATTCTCTATTTTCTCCCTCACACCATCTGGTTTGGGATCTAAGTACAGAATGGCAACCACCTTGATTTTGGAGCCAACAAAACCTCCCAGCTCCTGGAAAGGCACTAACAGGGCTGGGGTACATCTTACCCTTGGTCTACACCATCATCTTTCTAGCATGGAGGTCTCGGTGGATGGCTCCCCACAGTTTATGCCTCAGAAGCATCTTATTTTTACTGATTGCAGTGGATGCACATATTAAAGTAATATGTGAGTAAAGAGGATTTCAGGAGCTAGGAAGATAGATACTTATTTAAATCTAACTCAGTGATTTCATTTCTTCCCCAGTTCACAGAAGTCTCACTTGTGATGTCACCAGCATCCCAATACCATGCAAGCCTCATGAGTTCTCTTCAGGTCATTCTGGAATTTTTAAAACCCCTCAAATCCTTGGATTGCTTTTGAAAGTTTTAGTTCTTGTCTAATTTAGCTGACAGTGAAACCTCTGATGACTGAAATGTCCTTGGTGCCAAAAACCCAACTGGCATGGACAGAGGACAAGGAACGGATGGCAGTTTGCACTTATCTGCCTCGGGCTTTGTAGAGGCTAATGGGTTGCACAGGGAATGGTACCTGGACCTTGAGGAGGCACCATGCCATATGCCTTTGGAAAATCCAAACTCTTCCGAATTCTCAAAACAACCTAACTTCAGAGCCTTGCATTTCTGTTCATAGCCGGTACGGTTGCTCAAATGCCAGTTCTCTGAGGTTTTGTCAAAAATATAGAAAAATACAGAAATCTCCCTCCAGTGTTCAGCAAGGAGCCGCACAATACTTGGAGAAAGTCATCAACAACTACAGATAGAGGTGTATCACCCCAATCCAAATCTGTGTTTACTCTTTTTGTTTGTGTGGTACTGGTCATTAAGCCCAGGCTCCTAGCATTAGCTACCTCTCTCAGCACTTTATCTTTTGTGGCAGAATCTCACTAATTTGCTGTTACCTAGGCTGGGCTCAAACTCACAAACTTCCTCCCAACATGTTTAGATTTTACGATTGTGTTACCACACCCAGTGTACTGTTTAATCTTTGCCACACAGTTTAGTGAATTAAAATACCGAAAAGACTCAAGTTCCTTCTGGATTTCCAACTGTCTTAGCATCATCAAACACTCTAAAAATGAGCCATTCTACCTCAACTGTAGTGTCTGATAAACTCGGGGGACTTTTTTTGTCATGCTGATAAATATTCCTTCCTTACCTACCACCTTGAATTATGGATATTCAATGGGTTGGGGGTTTCTACAAAACAGCTTGAGATATAATTTATATACCATAAAATGTACCTGTTTAAAGTGT
The DNA here is from genome assembly GCA_004027915.1 of Capromys pilorides. Classification (NCBI taxonomy): domain Eukaryota; kingdom Metazoa; phylum Chordata; class Mammalia; order Rodentia; family Capromyidae; genus Capromys; species Capromys pilorides. The sequence goes on along the minus strand of PVKN010000451.1, from coordinate 70,408 downwards.
ACAATTCAATGGCTTCAAGTGGATTTCCAGGGTTGTGCAACCATCACCACAATTTAATTTTAGAATGTTTTCATTACCTCAAAAGGGAAGCCTTATGGCCAGCCCATCAGTAATTCATCTCTATTCCCAACTTCCTGCAGCCTCTGGCCCCCACTAATCTACTTTTTATCTCTACAGATTCACCAGTTGTAGAAATTTCATATAAAAGGTCATAATGCATCGAGCCTCTGTGTCTGGCTTTGTTTATTTAGCAGCATGCTTCTGATGGCTACCCATATCACACCCTATACATCAGTACTTCATTCCTTTTTGTTGCTGTTGAGTAGTATGCTGCATGGATATAGCACAACTAATGGCAATCTATAAATCAAGTTTCCAGAACCCTCTGCATCCTTTAAAGGATCTCTGAGAATGGATGCCCAGTCCATCCTTTCTCAGCTTTTCTAATCAGGAGTAGACATGTACATTTACTTGGAACCCCAGCTAACAGCCATGTGTCCAATGAAAGAATGTATAGCTCAAGATATAGAAGTGATTACAAAGTTAGATTTCAGGTTTCTTAACCTGATGTCACAATCTAGGTCTTAAAAGGACACAGAAAGACTTTTATTAAATTGTGTTTTTTATGCTTGCCATTCAGTGGTTGACATCTTGCACTAAATCTCAGGATCAGTCTCTCTGTAGTTCTACTTGTCATTGTTTCTGACTTCGTCCTCAAAATGCAAGCAACCATTTGGGAGAAGTGACATTATGGGTTGACACAAAATCAGCAATATTTTAAGGCTGTTGCTATGTTTATCTGACCCATATCCAGTTCATTACACCAATACCTTATGCAGTCTGACCTATAGCTTATTGTTCGTAAATATCAGCTAAGTTTCAGGGTCGTGGAATACAGAGCCCCACGTGGACTTGGGTCCATGGGAGAGGGAATGCTCATATTGCTCAGCATTCTGGGTCCTCAAGCAGACTTGCACACATTTCACTCAGACCTACCACCCGGTAGTTGGAGAGGCCAGTATTTATCATGAGCAATATCAATGGAAAATGGGCCCAGTGGACCTACCTGGTGGAATTGAGTACCCAGTGAAGATTACATTGTCTTTTCTTTCCTTCTCAATGGCAATAAATGATACTAAGAGAAAGTGTTGCCAAGTGGGAGGGCTGGACAGGCACTGGGGATGTCGAGGACCCTCAGATCCAAGGCTCCTTTACTACCCTGTCCCAGTTCTTGTCCTCATGTTGGACAAGTAAGGCTCCCTTCCTTACTACTGAGTTACCCATTGGAATTTCATGGTTCACCCAAAAACATGCCTTACTGCATACTGTTTTCTTTGAGAAGAAGAGGTGGGGGTGGTCAGGAAAGAGGGCATGGGGGAGTAAAGTGGAGAACAATGGGGTGGAATGGAAAAGGAGAGAGAAAATGAAGGATGATCAAAAAATTTGCAAAGGGTCTATTTCACCCATGCCAATGTCAACAAATGAATGCATCAAGCAAAACATGAAATATCACCAAGCTGAAAGAGCCATTACAAATCATAGTAAAGATAACAGTTGACTTGCTATTAGAATTCTCCCCAAGGCTGTATTTACCTGGACTGCTCAAGGGGCTAGCCCTGTCCCCCAGGGTTGGCACAGGATGGTACTGGTGGTTCTTTGAGCCTGGGTACATCCAGTGGTACCTGCCAATTTCCATTTCAGCTCTGCTGTTCACTGCCAATTTCAGGTGGCAAAGAGTCAGTGTCTCTATCTCCAGCAAAGATTGTATATCAGCATTTTATGTTATTTTTTACCATATCGTTAAAGGAATGGGGAGTTCAAAAAATATGGTATTGAAATGCAACCTTCCAGCACCAACTTATCAACTCAGCATAATAAATGTAGGGAGTTTCTTCCTCCATCTTTGAATTTATGCTTACACAAAGCCCCAAAATGATGTTTTCTCTGCCCAGTTTCTTCTTTCTTTCCCCCAATCCACCTCTTAATATGCTCATTTTGGCAAGATACTATTTATAGTTAAATTTTGGCTTCTCACAGTAGTTTTCTTTGTCAATTTCCTTTTCAGACCAACACAGCACTATAATTACTGCCAGCTGTACAAGCAAAGGTGAATACAGGCCCGCTCTCTATAATGGTCCCCAGTATACATCTAAAAATTTGGCAAATTATCCCGTGGCCTGTTGAATTCTGAATCAAACAAATGCCTGTCCTCTCACTGACATCTGTGGTACTCTGTGTCACTTCATCTTCAGCTCAGTGTGTCAGAACCTAGAATGTTCTAGATAAAATCCAGCCTCAGTGATCTCTTGCCGCCTTACAAAGGGCTGTTGGCCTCAGATCCGTCACTATTCACTCAAAGTGGTGACAATTGGTCCCCTGGGGAATCAAGTCTCTTTCTGGTGATATGACCATATTTCACACTTCTTTGAGCTTTATAGAGGAAAATACCTACCAATTTGCCTTGCACAGAGCAGGCTTCTGGTAACTGTTAGATGAAATATAATCGTGAAGTCCCTGAAAAACCATTAAGTCACTCTGGCCAGTTGTCTGCCTGAAAATCCCATAAAACTGAATAATGGGTTATATTCTTTGGGGTATCACAAATATTTAAGGTCTTAAAAATTTAGAAAAAAAAATGCCTCTGTTGCTGACTTGAGTAATGATTCCATCAGGAGAGTGGGTTCGAATGTTCCATATGGCACCGCAGATCACTGAAGATAAAGACCAGCAATAGCCATGTCACAAGGCTGTTGCCACTCCCCTCTCTAGGCCCACTGAACACCTCACAGTGCTGCCCAAAGTGCTGACTTTATTTTCCACCAAGTTTGAAAACTCTCCAGAAGTTTCCACTTGGGAAGTAGAGATATCCTTCACTAGGTGGTGTTTTAGAGAAAATCCTTTGGGTTCAAAGATAAAATAAAAATACCTTGCTAAAAAGAAAAAAATAAAGATACTTGGATAAGATCAGAACTGCACAATTAAACTTTTTTTTTCTGTCAATAATGATGGCCACAACAATATTGATGGAGGGCTCAGTGTATGCTAGTCATGATAAGCATATGACACCTGTTACCTCATTTGTCACAATTGTCTTATGAAATAATTATTTCAGCTTGCCAAATGAAAAAGGGAGAGCAATGAGACAGGAATAAACACTCGCTGGCAGTAATTTCAGGCACCAGGCAGAGAAGCCTGGGTGTGCGCCTGGGAAATCGGCCTCCAGAGGGCGCGCACTCAACATTACCCTATCCTCCAGCGCCTGAGAGCTTGCTGAAGTTTTCTACTCTTGCAGAGGCATTCGTTAAAAGCACGGAGAATTTTTCCGAGGTCTGTGTAGAGGTGCGCTGGGTTTCTGTGTCCTCTCAAGAAAAGGTCTATGTTCTCATCTACTGGTACGAACTCAGGGTGAAAGTCTGAAACTCTCAGCTTTCCTTGGATTTAGATATTTGCCATTTCAAGAGATTCTCAGAGACAAAAGTTGTGATACATTCTCAGAAGCAAAGAAATGGAGCTAGGCTTGTGGAAAGAGCCAGAACGTCAGGTCACCTCACAGTTCAATCCATTTTCTCTCGGTGAAGACGTAAGCCCTTCTCACTGGTCCCCAACCCAAGTAAGCGGAATCTAAGTCGCTCAGTCACTCTTGACGTGAACAATTTCTTTGAGGAAGGGCTGTGTGCTGGGGATCTAACCTAGAGCCTTATTCGCAGCAGGCAAGCACTTTACTACCAAGCCTCACCTGCCGTCTTCAAACTGTATCTCTGTACACCCAGCACACAGTTGGTACCCAATAAACTTTTGCTGAATGAATAGCTGATTGAAATCAAGGGAGTACCTTGGCACCCTGTGGCCCAGAAGTGTTCCTTTAACCTTGCTGACTTCTACTCTATCCAGGCCACGCAACTCAGAGGCTCCCTTCACATCTTGTCTTCTTCTCTTCACCTAGACTGGACATCTGCAGATTTCTGGTGCTCAGATACTGGCTGCGGAATGACAGCAATGAAAAACCATAGACCCTCTAACACAGGTGTATTTTTTGAGAAAAAAATGGCAGTTATGCTTGAGACACTTCATGTAACATAAAAATATGGCAAGCCAGTAGTACTGAAGTAGAATTGGGTAACGCATGTTTGTTTCCTAATTCCTTTGACTATTACTTCTGGGGGAGGCCTTTTCACAAAAGTAAATCTTTAGAGGTGAAAGAGAAGAAAGTCACTTCTATTTTATACTCTTGAGCCAAGCTGGAATTGAGCCATTAAATGTAAGGTTATTTATTAAATCTCAGAGATCACAATGTTCATGTTATTCCCAAGGACAGGTTTCCAACACCTGAGTCATCAGATTACAATTAGACTCCGGTAGAGTGGTTGGTTACATGTCCTCTTCAATTTAAGCACCTGACAAGAATGAGGAAATGGCTCCTGCTCTACAGAGAAAGACTGCAGTGGTTTCTCCCTTTGAGATCGGAAGATAGAGGTGAAGTGGTCATCACCACATACAGCCGTGGCACAAACCAGCAGAAGCTGAGAGAAGGAAAACAAAACAATGCCTCGCTCCTCTTTCTGCTATTTACTTAGACAATGTGATCAGCGACAGGGCTGATCAAGCGAAACTGTGCCTAGAATGGTTTTTAGCACCTAGGAAATTATCCCTGGAAGGAATTAAGTGGCAAACACTGAGCTGCCAAGAAGGACCATCTTGGCTGGACAAGGTGTTTTGGGGCTCTAGTGGGCATTCTTCATTTTTAGTGATTAGTTAAAATATTAAAGTAAAGCCATAACAACAGAAATTGGTGAAGGCTGGAAAACCATGGGTGTCTATTTTTGTAATGAAATTTGCCCAGAACCCAATCCCAGCTATTTGTTTCTATACTGTCTACGGCTGTTCTCATGCTATAATGGCCAATGTGAGGAGGTGGGACAGAGATGTGAGGCCTGCAAAGCCCAAAATATTTTCTACCTGGCCTTTTATGGAAAAGGAATGTGAACCCTGGCATTCGATGTGGCATAGTAAGGCTTAACTCTATGAAGCCATTAATGTAGTTAACACGATCGGTCTGGAAAACAGAACAATATTTCATTTTCTCTTATTACATGCTTTAGAAAGAAATACCATTGGATTGGCTAAGAATCAAGATTCTACTCTGTGGCACTGTTGTCTGCCATTTAATTTGCCACCAACCAGCAAAATTATGATTAAACCCAGGAGTTTACTCCTTGTAGTGCCTAAGATAAGTTAGCTCCATGCATTCCTAGAACATAAGCAAAGAAGACAGGGAAGGATGAGGTTTCAAAGTACAGCATTATCAGATGAATACATGAAGAAATAAATGATAAACAACAAAACACATTTGCGAAGCTGGGATTAGGGCCTCCCTCTCTCAAAGCCAACAGGCATGTGGCTCTTCCTCCAGCCCATAGCCACTCCTTTTCCTGAACAGTCGTCTCGTGTGTATGTGCATCTGGTTCAAAGGAGAAGAAAGCAAGGGAGTGTCTTTGGAACAATCCAATTCATCACCAGTCCTGGTGAGGGGAAGTTGACATCATAAGAACACTGGCTCTTTTGCATGCTCTGAGAAAGTGACACTAGCAAATTATTGTTATTTTTAAAGTGTTATTTATTTATTTATTTATTGCGGAACCAGGGATCGAACTCAGGACCTTGCACTTGCCAGGAAGGCACTTATGCCCCTGAGCTATCTCCCAGCCCAAGACTAGCAAATTATTTTTATTAGGATTATTTAACTCTAACTTGACCTGTATTTCCAAGTAACAGAAAAATGAGATCTTAAAACTTGCAATCTGAATTCAGGTTTACATTTAATTGCAAGGAAGACAAATCTAAATTTCCAGAAATAGGCCAGAATTCTTTTTCTAAAAGTTCAGCAGGGCCAGGTCTTGAAAAGCATGCTCATGGAATTGATGATATAAAAGTAGCAGATCACCAAATGGTTCCTTGAGATCCTTCTCCATACTTAATTTTTCTTTAAAAAAAAAAAAAGTCCCCAAAGGATGTCATATCATACCTACATGTGTCCCATGCCATCTGGCTGGCCACTTTTCTCTACAGCCTACTCCCCCAGATACCGCCTCTTCAGATGTCCACCCTGGCAAATTCTCGCGGAGAATAATTTCATCAAAAACTTTCTCTGGGCTCTATTCATAGAAAAAGTTAGAAAATGTCAATAGAAATTCACTGGCTCATACACCACTATGAAATGTCAACTGTGTCCCTTTGGGTTACAGCATACAAGCTCAGAAGGTGGAGAAGTGCTTTTCTTTCTGAGCAAAAAAAGGGCCATCCAAAGGCACACATATTTTGTTAAATTAAAAAATGTAAGAAATTACATCTATTAGATCAGAACATTAAAATGGAGTTGCTAATGTTTTAAACAAGTCAATAATTTGAATGTTCCTTACTCTCACAATATCCTGCAATTTACTTTAAATTAAACATTATTTCCAATTGACTATATTTTTCTTACTTATGTGGTTAGGAACTTGATTTGATGCCTGTATTCTGGAATTAATTTCAGCCGTGATTCACAGGAGCTAGACTAGCCTGATTATAATTATTTCAGTGGAATCCAATTTTCCTACACATCATAAAAATAATTTTCATCACAGGTACTCAATTTTTTTTATATAATAGTGTATGTAGAGTTTCTGGGATTTAACTGCTTTTTTGCCCAGTAATTTGGATGCATCTGTTTTTACAAATGAATTCATATCAAGTAATATTACACTGAAATAAAAGGAAACCCAGGTCTCTACGTTTTTATTACCGGGTCCCATGACCTATTTCCTTTAATTCTTCCATATGCATTTTCTCCACTAACTCCATTTTCAATGAATCTGTTTATTCTACCCTCACACTTTGATTTAATTTAACGTTCTCAATTAAAAACATCATTTGAAATAGTTACACATTTCGTACTTTCATCTGAGAAAACCTGCTTGCTTTCCTTTTAAAATCTCTGAGCACTTCTTGTGAATTTTGGTCACCCAGTAGTATTCTTTGATAAAAGCAATGAGGCAATTTCAAACATACAAATGCTTTCCTTTTATAAAGCCTTGAATTATTTTTCTCCAAAATAGGAACAAAGGCATTCTGATTTAGTTTTAAAAGAAACAGCTCTCTCGGTAGGAGTTAGTGAATCACAGTAGCTGGGTTGTGTTGTCCTGTGGAAACTCCCTCCCAGGAAAGGACACAGACTAGAAAAGCTGAGGCCAATTTATAAATCTAAGCTTCATTTATATTCTTAATAGACACTGTAATAATTATCCAAAGCTATTAATTCACGAGCTTAGCCAGTGGACAATAGTATCCCAAATTAAGGGACAAGCATTTTCTCTGTCACCAACAATTAAAGACAAGTGAAGAAAGAGGAATAGAGGAGGAAAAATCTCTGTGCATAAAATACTCAGTTTGAAATGGTGAAGTGCATAGGATTAAAGTTAGGAAACAAGGGCCCTCGACAACACTTAAAAAAAAATAGAGATGGGGGGAGGCAGGGAGCCACCAGGTCCAAGATTATATCTCACATCCTATAAGTAATGATGGCAAATCTGTAAATGTTACTTTCAATGAAATAAACATTTATTCATAAATTAGAGGAAATATGGGCCTGAACAAGCACACCCAACTTCTGGGGCTATTGTTTTATGTGGAGCTTAAGGCAACAGGCAAGCCAACTGGGGGAACTCTCAAGACACTGTTGTGTGAATCTTGATTATGGGCTGCTGGTTTACGGACTTCTTCATCTAAATAATCATGAACAGATAAACCACCCTGCAGATCAACATTCTGGAAGGTCGTAAAATGATCACAATCCTTATGGCTGTACGTCAATAAAACTAAATATCCTGGCCAATATTCTTATTTAAGCATGTACCGATTGTACGTGTGATGCTACCTTTTGATCCTTTGGTTTTTTGAATTATTTAGTGAACAGCTGGTATTTATAAGTTTTGGTGATTTTAAAAGTTCCTCCAGGAAAAATGCTTTCATTTCTCATTCTGTCCTTAAAACCATAGCTCGTGAGTTTTCAAATACAGGTTATCATAATGTAGCGGCAACCTGTAAGACCTATTATTGAATAATATTTAACTCACATAATATTAATCACTGTTCATGAACCAAAATGGTAAGATACACGATTGTGTAGTAGGGACAGTATACTGGTTATATATCCTTTGGTTGCTTCAGAAAGAGAGAAAACCCAAAAGGTATGTTCCTGCAGAGATCAAAATGGTTTTACTTGCTAAAGGCAAACATTATATTAGTGAAAATGAAAACTATGTAGGAAATAGAACCATCTACTTTATGAAAATAAATTGCTATAAATGTGATAGGTTTCTTTGGGAAAATTCTGCTATACTATTATGCTCTCCAAATATGCAATCAACTTAGTCTCTGATCCTAGACAGGGATCTTTAAACTTTTATCTCACTTCCTTAGCTTGGTGAATATTCCAAAAAGCTTCCCGTATTACCTGCTGCCTGGTCACTCACACAGATTTGAAAATTAAAAAAAAAAAGTGGTCTTTTGTTGGGGAGAGGTAGGTTTGATTAGAGAACTGAACTAAACTACCAAGTTTAAAATTAAATTGCCAGTTTAATGCCACTGAGTTCTAAAATTAAAAAATGGTTAATGGCAAATTGATGTTATTTGTGTTTTATCCTACTTTTATAAATAAAGTTAAAAAAATGAAATTGGTCTGTTTGAGATAAAATGCCAATATATACAGGAATTCTATATAAAAACAAGGAGCCTCTACTCACACATGCTACTAAGGCGAACGACATACAGTTGCCATTTTTTGTAGGCTTAAAATGGTTGACTATTAGCAGCTTCATCTGTTTCAACTTACGTAGGCACAAGGAAAATGTAGTTGTGCCTCCATCCTGGGAAATTACTACAGTTTACTGACTTTCATTGTGCTTGAGGGCCATGACGACTTTTGGTATCAGAGTCGCTGCAGTTATAGAACATGTTTTCACACATTTATGACCGTCTACAACTTCAAGCGAGGGACATCAATTGTGACGCAGTCCTATGCTATTAACCTAACAGTGGCTGAGCTGATTTCATGGGGCAGCACACTTGACAGTTGGGATTTACCAAAAGTGAGATTAATTTTAGCCTCATTTTCTGCCGTCTTCTTACTATAAAAGCACCAATTTCTTGAAAAAGCTAGCTTATGTATAAAATATGTGACATGGTCTATAATTACCTTTAAGGAACAAGACCTGTCTTAATTTTCCTGCCCCAAATCTTTCATGTTGTAATTAAGCAGGAGACCTTTGCACCCCATCAGCACTAGGCGACAGAGCTGACATCCTCCCTCTCAAGTTCCAATTGTAAATGATTATTATGTGACACAGACAGGGCCTGATACATGGAAAGAACAATCATATGAGATTAAGAAAATCAGAAAAGGTCCAAACCACTACTGTAGTAGCGTAACCAAAGCATAATTAGCATGCATGCCCCTTTAGTTCCTCCTCGGCATTAGCAGAAGACATACATTCCATGTCCCTCGAATAGCACATGCAAAACATAGCACCTCAATTATGATTAATGATATTAATAAAAAGACAGTTTTCCCAGCCCAGCCACCCAAGGTGACAAACTGCAGACATCCTTCTATGAAAGATCACCTTCCGTAGAAAGATTTGCAACAGGAATAGGTCGCCGAGAGGCTGCTCTAATGTTAATTTAACATCAGCCCACAGGAAACCACCACCCTGAAACAAGCTCATGCCACAGGGATTGTATCAGAGCCATTTTCAAAGGGGGACAAAACCCCGCTAACCCTTTTCAAGCACCCTCAGTGAAAAGCTTTAAACAGGCTATTGTCGGAGCGCTGGGTACCTTTTCTCTCTTGGCTTTGTTCAGTATTTTCCTCGGCTGCAGTTTCCATGGCTGGCTTCATACCATCCACCAAAAATGCTTTTGCCTGCTCCCCCCAACACACGCTTTTTTTCCTCCTCTTCCTTTTCTTTTGGGCTCCCCTCCGTCTCTTATTTACACCCGCCTGATTGAGAGGCTCTGTTCTTCACTACAGTAGATTACAGTCCCTTCCAAGATGCAAAAGTCTTGTCAGCGTCAATTTCGCTCTGCCTACTGGTCCATAAAGACAACTGCCAAGGAGCAGGCAGCCATACGTCAGCGAGGATCCCAGTTATAAAACAGCCATTCTGCACCCGACTGTACCCCCACTCTCAATGCGGCTGGGGGAGGATCTGCTCCCCCACAGCCTCTTGCTTCTTGCTCTCTTTCTTAAGATCTCTCCCTCTCCCCTCCCTCCTTTCTTCTTGCCAACTGCACCCGGTGAATACTAATTAATTCTCCCAGGAAAGAATAGATTTGTGACATCAGAGGACGGGCTGTGGAGGAGAAAGTAAAGAGCCCCCTCCCACCACGTGACTTAGTTGGTTGGCCGCAATGTATGTCGTCTCCAGGGAGAATGTGCATCGTCCTCTTCTTTCCCATGCCACCCCTTTATGGACCGTTCGCAGTTTTACTTCCTCCACTTATCCCCGAACACACGTAAAACATTTCCAAAGGATGTGCCTATGGACTGCATTCTATTTGCTGTTTAAAATGTTACTCTTTCACCCAATGTCTAGATAGGGAGGTTAATTTTATTTAAATATATGCTAAAGATGAGAGATACCAGTTCCTAGGTGGGAAGAAAAGCACAATATGGATTTAACAGTGGTGATGCAGCGGTTCAGCAGTAGAATACACTCCCTTGTCAGCAGGTAATATACATGATAGTAAGAGCAACTTTAAGCCAAAGCCCTGTTTAAAAAAAGGCACCCTTTCTTAAAAATAAGCATTGCAGGTTAGCAGCACAACTAACTGGCATTTTGTCGGTTTCGGAATGAAAGCCAGAGTCTTTTTAAATTCGGTGTAGTTCTTGCTGCATGGAGTTTTGTTAAAACCCCTCACTCAAAATCAAAAGGGTATTTGCAAAAGTATTTCAAACACTCATCCCAGAGGCGACAGTATCTGTAGTGAGGATTTCGATCACTGATTTCACAAGCCTCCCAGCAGACCTTGACACTGCTGGACCGACATACTTAGCCCACCCCCTTGCATGCAAGCCTTGATTATGATTATCAGCTGTATGTTCACCACCACTGCCAATTTCTATACCATTTTGAATGCATTTGACCAGCCCATTTACCTCCGTCTTCCCTATTAAAAAAAAAAATAACAGAAACTCCCACGAGCTAGGAAGAGGACGCTAGAGAATCACGGGGTGGGGGATCCCTGACCTGACTGCCTCCGCAATTTCACTATGCTTAACAGCCACCCTAGAGGCAGGGCAAGTTGCAGAATATCTCTGTCCTAACACGGCTTCCCAGAGTTTGCCAGCAAACTGGCAAAGTGTTGTTGCCCAACACTTAAAGAAAACCATGTATGATTTGGAAGTAAAATCCTCTAACAACCTGATCTTTTTAATGCATTGGTTTTAGATAATCCCTCAAACCTAACATTCAATACCTCTGGCTTATTCAACAAGAAAAGATTTAGAAAACCAGCTGAGCCTGCTTCAACCTCTCCCTTTCGTTTTACATCTCATTTTCCCCATTCCCCATTGTCCTAGAAGATCACATCCACAATCAACTATACCCTTAAATGACAGTCTCTGCTAACTTTATTGTTGTCTCCTAGTGAGGGGATCCAGAGGCATGGCAGCCTAAAATGGAGACTCTAGGAGGAAAACAAAAAGAGTCCTTTGTGATATGACTACCTTCATGGGAAAAGCCTATGAAGTGTCCTAATGGGAAAGTTCTAAGCATACTTTGGAAAAAGTACTTAGGTCTGAAAACTGGCAAGTATTGGTGTGTGACAGGCTTGCTTCCCTTAGCAGTGCAAATGAAAATTAAAACCAAAACACAACTCAGTTCAGCATAAAAGAAAATTGTGATTAGCTATGCTATTGTTTAATTGTCTAATGAAGTCATTCAATTCTATTACTGGCAAAGTGGAATAATTTTAAGATATTGATTAAAAATTTTATCTATCTATCTATCTATCTATCTATCTATCTATCTATCTATCATCTATCAATAGTCTTGCTATGTTGCCCGGGCTGGCCTTGAATTCCTGGGCTCAAGTGATCCTTCTGCATTAACCTCCCCAGTAGCAGGTATAGAACACTGTACTGGGCTAGGAACATTATTTTCCTATTGATACAAGCAGAATATAGAAAACATTCTTGATGTAAGGATAAGTCTTAGCTCTGTGTCATAGTGACACAAAATCAACTGCATAAAATAGTCACAAGTCCTCAGGTTGCCACTTCCATCTACTTTCCCTCTGAAGAGCTTCATCACTTTTACCTTATTAACAACTTTATGATCTTCATTAGGGCAGTGATGTATGACAATTCTAGAAGTTACCATTGTCCCAATTCACGAGCAGCCTCAAAATCTCACTGATGTTTATATGAGAAACCATTTGAGTTGAAAAGCAATTATAGAAATCTGTCAACCACCTGAAAGAAAAATGAATATGTTTCTGATATCTTCCAGGTATGTATCTATTTATGACCCAAAAAACTGGACAGAATGAATGCATATGACACATGACTCCTAAAACTGAAAATGTTTTTCTGAGCCTCATGAGGCAAGACAATACAGATGCTTCTGAAAGAAGGAATAAGAATACTGCTGCAAAGTGGGTATATGTCATCAAACCATGTGACACTGTCATACTGCCAGAGAGGACCGGCAGATTCCCATGGTTCCTCTTACAGAACCGGCAGCCTCTCATGGGATTGTGATTAGCTATGCTATTGTTTAATTGGAGCACAGGTGGCCTGCTGAGTGCTAATGTCTACAAGAAGCATAGACACGGGAATAGTAACTGCCCAGTCCAGGCGACCCCCAGGCCAAGGGGATATAGAGAACTCTCCCAAACCAGGCCGCTCCTACCTGCTGCAAGTTCTATAGCTCCACAGTGGCAATGAGAGGGCAGATGAGGCGGCCTTAAGTACCCACCTTGTGCACCACTCTGTGTTCCGTGGCTGTTCAGCCAGTGGAGCAGAACAGCTTAGTGACCACTCACTGAGCAGTGCACATGTCTAATATGTGTCTCTCTTCCCCACACACCTACCAGAGATCGTAGCCAATGCCTACATGGCCCAGGGTTCTAGAATTGCCCTTTCAGTTTCTTTGGGCATCAAAATGACTCCTCAGTAAGAAGTCATTAATCACCAAGAAGAGATGTCTTCAATTTCCTTTAAACTATTAATTGCTGTGCAATTTTCATGTTTTATAGAACATTTATGTAATATGTAGAATGTGCTGGCATGACCTTCCCACTGTCCCACAAAGAAAAGAAATACTCCGTGCAATAATGCCAGAACTGAGGAACTTCTCTTCATAATCAGGGTAAAAACCCCTCATGGAAAAGAATTTAAAATAAATCATTTCAATGTTTTTTTTTTGCTGAGTAACTATTTTGATTATTTTTGTTGAATGGAATTTTATTGAATGACTATGGTCACATTACTGATAGTGTTAGTAGCAAATGTCTGGATCTTCTCTTTCCTTGGAGAATGGAGAATTAAATAGAGCAACCTCCCTTCTCCCCCAGTACTAGGAATGAACCCAGGGCCTTTGCACTGAGCTACTCTCCATCCCTTTTTTAGTCTCACAAAGGGCAGGGCTCAAACTTACAGTCCTCTTGCTTCAGCCTCCCAGAGAACTGGAATTATAGGCATGCACAACTCCACCCAGCTAAGAATTCTTCAGTAACATATCTAAGGTCCAAAATACACTTTTTATTTAAAAGAAATATCCAGAGTATTAATAATTTCATGCTATTTGAAATACTGCCTGAATTTAAAACACAGAAACTAGAAACAGAGAACAGAGCCAGAAGTGTAGAATACGATTGCCTAAGTTGGGTCCTTTCCTTATTCAGACTTTCCCACAGCATACTAATTGGCAATGTTTTTGCCCTCCATTTGCACAGTCAAACCCTTTTTCATCTCAAGTGGGCTTTTGAGAAGTTCCTGTTGACTTCATTCTCCTCTTACTCTTTCCTGATGTCCGTCCTTTGTACTTCCTACATACCTGCCTTCCTGTCCTTTATGAGCAATGACAATGCACACATCTCAGAGCTGAAGCAGATGACGTAGCCACTGTTAAGCTCCTGAGCACACAGTGTTACTGGCAGCACTCTCAGGGTGTAGCGGGTTCCCAGGGAGGCCACTGGGCCAAACCAGTCAGCATCAGTAACTGCGAGCACATGCATTGTCTCTTTGCAGCCAACTGCTTCCCACCCTAATCAGTTGTTCATTTCATGGCAGGCAGTGTCCTCATTAAGAGCTTCAGCAGCTGCCAAAGCAGTGATCACTCGGTTTGGCAGAAGGCAGCTTGAGGTGTGACAAGACTCCCTCACATGGCAAAAAACCCCTTCCCTAGACCTCATTTCCAAAAAGGGCACAAGAGAATAAGTTCGGTGGCAGTGGGCCAAGGGGTCACTGGAGGCAGGTGTAGCAAGAAAAGAAAGCTTCAGCTCTCGGACTAAGCAATGGGCACAGCAGGAGCACACTACATAGGGAAGCATGTGCATCTTCCTCACTGGCAGGGACCTCTGCTGTCTTTCTCCAGACAGGGCCAGCGCTGCTGCCTCTCTCCCATCTCATGTAGCAGGTTTGCTCAGTTTCAGCACGAGTGGCTTGGGGCTGGATCTTCTTTGCTGCAAGGGTTGTCTGTAGATGTTTATTTATTGTAGATGTTTCATAACATCCATGGCCTCTCTTCACTATATGCCAATATCACTACCCCAGTGTCCAAAACTAAACACATCGCCAACGTGTCCTGGAAGTGCAGTCACCCCCAGTTGAAAACCACTGACTTAAATCTCTCCACTTCTCTGTTGTTTCCTTTGGCTATAGTGACATTCTCTCGATCAATGGCTCTCAAGCCTAGCTGCACCCTACAGTCATCTGAAAATAGGGGTGTGTTGGGCCCAAGGGCTTTAACTTCTGCCCAGGTAACTGTACCATAAAGCCAGCTGCTATAGGCAGTGGGGACATACAAAATACAAAATGTGCTATGGTGACAGGAACACAATGAGAGCTATTTTAAGATATGTGCAGAGGGGGCAATTGGACAGAGCGAGCACACCTGTCAGTGAAAGGTGGGGCAGAAATAAAAGCCAAGCATCAGAGGAATGAAGGGCTTAGGGCTGATCCCCGGACTTTCAGCTTGAATAACTAGAAGGGTAAAGAGTGCTGTAGGTAATATAGGGAGACTGGGTGATGCATTGGCTTTTTAAACTTTTTTATTAGTGCCTGTTTGTGATACATAATAAATATATTCATGGTGAGGAACTGGTACAGATGCATATGGGATATTGATGTTTCACTTCCCCTTTAGGCTGCCACGACAAAGTGTCATAATGGAGTGGCTTTTAAGGAACAAAATGGTTCTCTCACTGTCCTTGAGGCTAGAAGTCCAAACCCGAGGTAAGAGCAGACTACCTTTTCTCTGAAGGGACCTGGGGGAGGGCCCCTCCTTACCTCTTCCAACTTCTGATGGCAATCAGGAATCCTTGGTGTCATCCTATGGCTGCTTTCATAAAGACACCAGTCACACTGGACCAGGCCTACTTGAGTCAAATACGGCCCCATCCCAACTTATTTATATCTGCAAAGATCCTACTTCCAAACAAAGATCCAGTCACAAGAACTAGGGGTTAGAATGTCAGCATATTTGGGGGTGGGGAGAGGTCCAATTCAGTACCATCTAGATGAGAATGACTATCGTATGTGGAAGCCATGCAGGACACATCTATGCAGCTGCTCAAACCAGGCACACTTTGGAGACACAGACTTGGGCATTATCAGCAGAGAAGAACCATTTATTGAGGAGGAAGGTACAGAGGGGAATGTCTTGTGGGTGCTACTAATTGGGGGGGGGTGCTCATGGAAGAGCTACTTTCAAAGGATACAGAGGGTTCTGGAGAAGATCCAAGACAGAGCTTGTCACAGAGGGGGAGGGAATTTTAATAAGGAGGGGGTATTCCACACTCAAGGCAGCCAGAAGGCGAGGACTTGGCAAAGAGCACTGAAATGGAAAATTCCAGTTTTGTTGCCAGCGTCAGCACAGGGACGGGAATGGTAAGCAGTTTATAGACAGGCTACGCAAAAGGTTGGGAAAGGAAGAGGAGGAAGTGAGTGCAGCCCACTTGCTAAAGAAATGTAGGAGCAACAGGAAGGCGAGAGGAAGATGCAGGCAGATGAAAGAACTGACCACAGTCAGGAAGATACTGTCCTCAAATGTTCTAGGTTGAAAGGTGGGGTGAGAGATCTAAGAGGCACGTGGAGGAGACACATGAGTGGAGATCACAGGAGAGGTAGGTGCCCAGCAGCAGGTGGCAAGCAGGGACATGTCCCCTCCAAAATGGAAGGGAGGAAAAGTGAGTAGAGGGCAATGGCTATCCAAATTCAACATGTCACCTTAGGAGAGGTAGTAGTGACAGGAAGCTTGAAAGAATATCTTGTTCCGAGCTGAGAGTGCCCACTTACGACCTGAGCCAATCCACGGCCCAGGCCCTGGTAGGAGGGTCACCTGCCCCATTTTCAGGTGACATAATGCCAGTACAATGGCATCGGCCTTAGCAAGGCAGTCAGCTTGCCTTGAGTCTGGGTTGCTCCAGACCTAAAGTGGACTGAGTTTTGAGGAAATCTGATACCCTGGGGAGTGAGAGAAACAATGCCTTAGTGTACACATCAACACCCCAGGGAAAGGCCCCCAACATAATGCAATCTCATGTGATAAAATGAAACAACAAGAGAGGAGGAACAGATGATGGTTCTTTTAAGTGCATGGGATAAGGGAAAGTTTCCACTTCTGCCTATGTACACAGGCGAATGTCAGGAGATGGACAGCTGATGGCCTGACAGTCACCTTCCTGCTTAATTAGTACATCTCGTGGGGTGTGTGGAGCGCTCATTAAGAGTCATGCTCCATCGATGAGCTCTTCCTGTGAGAGCTCCCAATTAACTTGCCTTCCCAGCACGCATCAGGTCGAGGTGGCTAGGGCAGGCCTGGAGACCCCTTCTTTGTCAGCTCTCAACCTCAGCTCGTGGGATCCGGTACTGTTTCTGGAGTGCTCCTTCTCACATCTCCGAAATGCCCAGGGATTAGGAAATTCTCTCACTCAGAGAGACCCTGGTCCAATGCACTGCTGGCGAGCCAGGGTGAGTTGTCTCTAATTCGTCTGCAGCCTTTCTAAACAACCCATGTGTCTCAGCGATCGATGCCAGTCTCTTGGAACAGTAGCTCTCCATACTACAATGTCACTCCTATGCTGCTGTCACCTGTCTTCCACTCAAGTTGCAGGCAACATCTTGGTCTTACCCTAACCTTCACCCTCCCAAGAAAGGCCGCCTCTGGTTGGTGGCTCCCAATAGCTTTGGCTTGCTTTCAGGAAAACACATATTTTCAGATATAAGATTAAATTACAAGACATCCAGGCTATCAAAATTCTCAGAATAAGCTAGGTGTAGTGGTGCTTGCCTGTAATCCCAGCACTCTCAGAGGCTGAGGCAGGCAGATGACAAGTTTGAGCCCAGCCTGGGCAACTCAGTGACTTACAGAAACCCTATCTCACAATAAATAACAAAAGAAGGGTCTGCTGAGGTAGCTGAGGGCAAAGCCCTGGCACTACCCCAGCAAAAGTGAAATCCAGACACTCAAGGAAATGTGCAACATTGCCCCTGCTCTGGTCAGAATAACATACATACATACCAGCTCCAAAATACAAATTACACAATTTCAGCAGGTCCACAGATGAGTTAATACAGTCATGTTTTTGTCTAAAACATGTACCACACAAGATAAGCATGATTAGTGTGGTCTACTAACTTAAAATTCAATTACTCTTCACATAGAGTGATGTTAAGTGAAAAGCAAAAATACCCTGACAAGTCAAGAGAGAAAGTAGAGAAGAAAGGGAAGAGCTGTGTGTCTTGAATAACACTCTGGTATTAACTTTGGAGCAATCATTTGCATTCTGCACTGGGCCCTGCAAGTTTTGTAGCAGCCCTGTGAGCAGAGACCTGACCCAGCAAACTGTCACTGCAGACGGTAGGAGGTGGGGCTTCTGTGGCCATGGTGTGACCTGGAGTGAGGGATTGGGTGGAGCCTGATGACTCTACACCAATCTGAGCTGCAGGAGGGCATAGCAGGTGTCCTCCCCTTACTGATTTGTCCACAATGCACAAATAAGCTTATGCATGCTATGTGTAAGCCTGGCGAATGCTCACAGTCCAATAGTGGTGGGTAAAGGAAACATGGGAGAACTCAATATAAATATGCGCATAGAAATGCTTTTTGGTACTCACAAGGAAAGGGGCTTATTTAGGATCAAGTCCTGTTCCAACACTTAGGACCTTCCAAAACTGTTAAAACTACTGGCTCGGATGGTTGAGGCTGCAATGCAAAGGCCTGGCTTGTCATCTTGGCTCTATCACTTGTCAGTGAGAACGCTTTGGGCAACTCCTTCCAACACCTGTCTTTTCCCATTTTAAGAAGATTGGGCAGGCTGAGTGTACACACCTGGAATGCTAGCACTCTGGGAATATGAGGCAGAAAAGCTCTCAAATTGGAGCCCAGTCTGGGCCACTTAGGGACTTGGTGAGAGCCCTCTTTATATCCTCAATTAAAAATATAAAAAAGGGCCAAGGAGTGACTCCAGGTACTACAAAAAAGTATGAAAGCAGAAGAGAGGGGTGGGAGAGAGAAAAAGGAAGGGAAGGAAAAGAGAGAGGGAAGCTTTGTGAAGCCTGTCCTGGCTCTAAGGTCCATGGGGCCCTTACTGAGCAGTAGAGAGGAGTGGCGACAAGGAAGAAAGAAATACCGAGTGAAGCGCACTGCAGTCGGTATCTGTGATGCAGGCCCAGCTCCACCACTGTGCCGACTGACCGAAGCCATCTGCTTCCTGTGAGGTCAGCTGATTTTTCCACCAGCTTTTACTGATGTCTTAGCACCCTGGATTCTCCTGAGCTCCTGGAACTCTTTAGAATAAGATACCAAAACCTTTTCTCTGAAAGTATGCAGTATGGTTCAATCAATGAGATGTTTTTTCACTGCTACAGCACCATTTGAATTGCACTTCAGTCCCCATGCTGGCTACTTTTGCTTCTTTCCGAGCTGACACCAGCATGGCCTAAAACTCTGTATGGTGCTTCGATCCACACAGCAGATGACAAAGCCCTAATTACACAGCTCATTCCTTAGAATGGGTCTGGTAGCTTCTTCTGCAACTGTACCTGCACAATTTCTACATCAGTGAGCTGCTAAAGCTGTATTTAAGATAGATGTATTGGTGAGTGTCTGTTACTATAACGAAATACTTGAAAACTGTCAACTTCTAGAGAGAAAAGTTTGACTTGGGCTCCAAGTCCTATAGGCTCCAGTGCACAATTGTTCGGCCTCACTTTTTCTTTGAGGGTGGGGGATTTCTGGCAAGGCAGCACATTATGGTGGGAACACGGGGCAGAGTAAAACTGCTCGCCTCATAGCCAGGAAGCAAAGGAGCAAAAGACGAAAATGTGGAGTCTCACAGTCCACTTGGGAGAGCATCTCCAGTGACCAGAGGGCTGCTCACTCTAGCCACCTCTTAAAACTTAGCTCTTAAAGGAACCAAGCCTTTAATTTGTCACGTGGGCCTCCAGGGGATAGTTAACATCCAAACTACAGCAACAAGATTGCAAGATGAACGTCCTATTCACTTTTTTCATAGCTGGGACAAAATACCAGGCACCTACAGCTTACAGAAGGAGAGAGGTTTACTTGCTCATGGTTCAGGGCCTTGTCAGCTGGCTCCAAGGCAGGAAGCAGAAGGGTTTAACAGAGGACAGCCACAAACAGCATGGTGGACAGCAAGCAGAGAGAGACAGACCATGAAGGGAGGGCCCAGGAAGGGAGATAACCCTTTCCAGGCCAAGTCTCCACTGATCCATCTCTTTGACCAGTCACTGTCGCCTGTGTCCTCGAGAATGAGGCTTTGGGGAGGGGGACATCTAGATAGAAGTTGTAACAACCAGGAACATTATTGTCTATGCTTACCGCACAAACCTCTTGGTGAAATCCTTTCTGCATTTGGGGCATTAGTTCAATGCTGGCAACATACCTATACACTCTGCGATTCATTCTCACTGAGTGCTTTTCACCAACACACGTCTGAGTAGATGTTTAAGAGAAACCAGAATGTGCTACTACACCGTAGAAGGGCTACTCAGTGATGGCTGTTCAGTCAGAGAGGAGAATTTCTCATTCTTCTCCATAGATCTTTGTCCCTGATCTGTGCCATGAAGGTGACAATAACATGTAGGGCCCTGAAAGGGCAGGCACACACACAGCTTCAATTTACCAGCTAGGCACTGAATGATGAATCTAGAATTTTTTCACAGAAAACTTTAAGAAGAACTTTGCTCAACTGTTCTGATTCTCTTCAACTATTGAGTACACAGAAGGCCAAAACAGGAAGGAAAAATTAGAACTACCTAGCTCGCATCTCTTTCTCTAGTCTGGAGTCAGAGAGAGCAGGACTAAAGAATTCATTTGTTTTGACTCACAGCCAAATGTGCTTTTGTTTTCATCTGATGCCTAGTTAGTAAATATTCATTCAAGGAAAGGCTACAACACGTACACTAGGCGGAAATGATAGTTCCCATAGATATACACTACCTCTTTGCAAGAACATGTTGATGCATTTTTTAAAATATCTTTTGTAAATAAACTGGACTGATACAGCATAATGGGGAAGACAACATAAATCTTTGGAAATCGATACTTGTAAGTGTCCATTTCTCTTTTAAATGAAAAGCTGCTACTATGCCATGCCATAGGATTAAGTGAGCTAATGCATGCCAAGGGTATTGCCTGAGCCCTAGGAACAGTCAATAAGAAGTAGCTGCTGTGATTAATAGGTGAGACCAGAGTGGGGTTTGAAATGCTTTTTCATGAAAGCAATAAAGCTCCAGGACTGAGCTCATCAACCCGCCTCAGCCAGAGTGAAATGGATGGCTAATGGTCACCTGCTCCACCCACTCCTGGGGGACAGCCTTGGAGTAGAGCAATTTCCAGCTCCCAAGCTGAGACCCCACTTAGGAAAACCACATCAAAGGAGAAGGCTGTGACAGCTGTGTACAATCAGAATAAATGCATGTGTTTATAAAACTAAGAAGAAAATCAGTGAACACCTCCACACTTCATTATGAGCAACAAATTATTGGCAACTGTTAACAACAACTATAGCAGCAAGGTGAAGTTTGTTCTATGGCTCAGAATGGCTGCTTTGGGTGAATACAAAATGTCTCTGAGCACTTCAAATGACAAAGCATTAAAGGGGCTAATCTGTTCTTGTTATCCTATTGCCAAAGGAAAAACTGATTAATGTTAGGGATAACAGAAACCAAAAATCCAACTTCATTTGGGCTAATTCCTCCAATCTCAAAACCAAATATGAGTTTGGAGCTTTTTTGTAAAGCACTTGATCCTAAAGACTGACATAAAAAACTAAATTGCATGTAGCAGTGTGATATAAAATAGAAATCAAATATATTTAGAAAAATTAAACGGTCTTATTTCTAATTTTCCATCCAGACAATTAGCTTGTTTAAACCATCAAAATTCTCATTTGAAGGCTTTGCTGTGTAATCTCAGCTTCTTTGTCAGTTTCATAGAGGAAAATGACAGGAAATTCAAATAGTGGATCAGTCCAGACATTAATTATGTAATGCATTAATTCCTTTGGAAAAGCAATTTGATTACATCTCATGAACAAAGTATTCACTTTCATAGAAATGTAGAAATTTCATCCCTGTTCATCTTATACTTTTCTTAATACATTTGGTGGAAGAAAAGATAAAGTAGTTTACAGAAACAACTACTCAATGATTATTTCTACCCCTGTGAGTAAAAAGCAGATAATCAATATAGTTAATGGGCCTCAGGTAGGCTGTTCGGTTCTCAGTCTGGGACACCTGCTTGAAATGGTAACTTTGCAACTTTTCAGCCACAACAGTTCCATCTCCTCTCTGTCTCTCCTGTGCCACCAAAACTCCAGATATCTCATTATTTTTATTTTTTTTTTTTGAGGGGGGGGGAGGATCTATAGCATGTTCAGGATCTCATTGCTAGATTGCACTCGTAGTGATCCACCTATTTACAGCCGCCCAAGACCTGGGATTATAGGAGCACGTCACCACGCCCAGTCTCAATCGCCATCTCAGCATGCTCTAGGGGCAGGGATGGCACGGCAGGCCCAGGGATTGAACCCCAGACCCCTGCACCTGCTTGCTGGTGCTTTAATCTGCTGAGCTATTTGGCCAGCCCTTTAATTTTTAAAGAGAATAAAAATAGTCAAAAATAAAAATGATATAGAATTTCACTAAACAAAATGATAGGAATTCAACAATGGCTGTTATATTCCATCTTGTTGACTTGAAATTAGTTGTTAGATTACCAGATGTAAGCATGCAAAAATAATCAGAAAAATTAAAAAGGAAAAAAAAATTAAGCATTAACTGGTTCTTTCAACAGACCAGTAAGACTTGCAGTCAGAAGTACACTGAGGTGATCTAGATTAGTTCTTTCCTGCTGAACATCAGCAATTTACTAGCAGGATACCTAGGGCTGGTTCTGAATGTTTTAACTGTAAATCACTTATTTGTTTACTTAATGTGTATTCATCAAGCACCGGCCATGTGCCAGGGATTCTGTCAGGTGGTGCACGTACAAAAAGAGGATGGAGGGCTGGCAAGATAGCTCAGCGGTTTAAAGCACCTGCATGCCATACCAGCCCCACCCTCAGGGTGGGCTGAGCCAAGCCAAGCCCCCCCACCAAAAAAAAGAATATAAAGCTGGGTGTAGTGCCACATGCCTGTAAGCCCAGCACCCAAGAGGCCGAGGCATCATTGCAAGTTCAAGCTCAAGGCCAGCCTGGGCTACATAATGACATAATGAGATCCTGTATGAAAAAGACCAAAAAAACAAAAAAACAAAACAAAAAAAAAAAAAAAAAATGGAGTCTGTTTCTTGTTGGGAAGTGAAGATACACAGATACCCACTTTTTGTTTACCTGTCTATTTGGGTGAAGAGCACTGTTACAGCAGCTGGAATCACAGAGGACCATGTCAAACTAGACAGTCCATGATGCTGGGTCCATATCTCATTCATTTACCAGTTCAGGCTCACCATGTAGCCAGGTTCAATTATCACTGCTGTTGCTGAGTGGTGAGTTCAAACTATGGGGACAGCACTACTGCAGATCTTAATTCTGAGCAAGAGTAGCAGAGAAGGGCCAGAGGAAGGAGAAGTGGAAGTGAAAGTTCTCACAGGAGAAAGACTATCTGAATGGGCACCTCAGGAACAAAGATAGTTTTCTCTTTCCCTCTCAACTACTGTTGGGAATTTCATACAATTTCTTCATTAATACTCGACTCCAAGATAAAAGCAAGTAGTGTAGTTATTTATGTGTCCAGTGCCTTGGACCCTCCCCTGCAGAATGGGGAATTGAGTTGTGTGCAATTTAAGGTGACTGGGAAGATTACATGAGGACCCAGTACACAGGTGATGGCAGCTCCTGTATATAGTAAGCATGAAACACATGTTAGCACGGATAAGAGACATTTACATGTGGATGGTGGTTTTGCTTTTTGGTCCTGGGGATTGAACCCATGACCTTCACACTGAGCTACATCCCCAGCCCTTTTTACTTTTTATGTTGACACAGGCTAACTGCCTAGGCTGGGGCATCTTCCTGCCTCAGCTCCCTAGAGTGCTAAGATTGCAGGTGTGCACCATCATGCCTGGCCATTTACATGTATATCTGAAAGGCTGCCATTGACCAGCCTGGTATAGTGCCACCCTCTCCTAAAGTCCCAACTACTGTGGAGGCCGAGGCAGGAGTCAGCCTGGACAGAATGAGACCCTAACTGAAGAACAAAATGTAAAAATCTATCATTGTCTAAGGCCTTTTCCTGACAATGGCGGTACTATTATCAGTCTGCCTACATTGAGAGCTCAAGGATTGTGGTGTCACAGAGTTCCCAATCAATGTCTGGAAGACTTGCTATCAGGCACCCAGATTCTCAAGTTGACTCAGAGTCTGAACTGAAAAACACAGATTGGACCTCCCTCAAACAGTTTCCAGGTCTCGCGATAATCTGGAGATAAAGTGAGGATGTTCAGTAAAGATACTGGCAACCCTCATCCCCCTTCATCTTTTAAAATGCTAATATTCATGTACAGGAACAATAACTCGAAATATTCAGAAGAAAATAAAATGAAAGGTTAACATTGTTCTCTTTCCACCTCTGTGGCACCCCCAATCCTAATCTCCAATTATAATGGGCAATTTTCATACATGATTACTGCTGGATGTGCGAAATGCTCCACAAAATGTCTGCCGTAGCTTCCAACTTCCTGAGCTACACCGAGCAGAGCAGCAGCTCAGCAGCCAAAGCTGACTCAGAAGGAAACGCAAGCTGTGTGGCCCTCACACACTCTGATGTTGCATCACCTATTGAGATTAAATGCACAGATAGACAGAACATGTCAACTACTGCTTTGTGATCTGTGGGAGATGAGTCTTGGGCTTGCATCCAGTAGTGACGTTCGGTCACTAACACAGGTGGCTGCTGCGCTTCTTCACTATGAGCCCCTTGATGTACTATAATTTCAGTCAGAAAAAAATTAATGCTGCAAACAGACTGTGATTCTAATGCTAAAGCACACTTACCTTGTCGGTGAATAGACCACCCCAAACAGAGGGTTCTAGGAAGGAATTTAAGGAAGATGCGCATCAACATACACAGGGTCAGTCATTTCATCCACGCATGCATGCAGGTGCCTGAGTTCCTTTGTAAAGGTCATTGAATGAGCGCTCACCTCATTTTCTTTTTCTTTTCTTTTTTTTTCGAACTCAGGCCCTTGCACTTGCCAGGCAAGCGCTTATTCTACTGAGCCCCTCACCTCTTTTTCTATCCAGAAAAAGCCTCTCCCCAGCCCTCACCTCTTTTTCTATCCAGTGAGGTCCCATGGATATAAATACAGCCATGCATTGATTAACGAAGGGGATACACTTGAAGACATGCATGCTTAGGGAATTTCTCTCTTTTGTGAGCAGCATTAACTATGTTTATACAAACCAAGAGCATCACTAGGCCATATACTCTTACAGGACCATAGGAGTGTTGTGTGCACAGGCTCCTTGTCTGTAACTTCCCAGTTACAGTGCAAACGCTAACCACACATTAGCTTGTGAGAATTGATAATCAAAGGAAACAAAGATGCCAGGTTTCACTTTCTAAAACAGCACAACATTAGAGAGCATTGTAATAAAGACACTGTATATTTTTGCTTCCCAACTAAAGCACATTTCCATCAGTATCTACTCAGGACTAGACACAAACTCGGAATCCAATTAACATTCATTTGCTTAGCTTCTAAAAGTTCACCTTTGTGTATGACACAGAGCATATCACATGCATGCAAGATGAATATACGAATTACCTCCAGTGAGTCATGTGAAATTTCAATTTAGAAGCATTTTGCTGGTTTTAATGGTTGTTTGCCAATGTGTGCATTATTCTTCAGTTATAAAATTCACACATTTAAAAAACTAACAGAGCTAAAATTCGTCCACAGGGAATTAAACCAGTTCACTTTCCTGCATAAAAACCAGCCACTCAGAGAAGGAAGGAAAATATGTTTTTCCTATTGTTGAGCATAAGAGCTCATATCCATTACTGTCTTCTCATTATACAGAGATTCTGATTAAGTTTACTCCACAAAAATGAAGTCAAAAGCATAAAAATGTAGCTACCTATCTAGTTATCCCATGAGAAGGCCAACTGGATACGCTGAAGACATAAATAAACACAACGATAGTGAACCACAGCAACACACGGCTTTGATAGACACATCATGTGGGCACTCTTCCACTGTGGCCATATCGTCCTAAAGTTGTCAGTGCCATTTCAAAACCCCAATTTCTTTGTTTTCCTTAGCTATGCCTTGTCTGGGAGGGGCAGCCCAGTTCCACTCTCCTGTCCTTGCCTGCTGCCTTGCTTAACTTCCTCACCCTGGGCTCATTTATTAATTTGCAGCACATAGCCTCCCTTGGAGGGGCCCTGAGGAGTCCCTGTAGGATGTGATTGTGCTGCAAAGATGAAGAGGCAGCGCCCGGGAGATGGGGGTGGGGGAGCACAGCCTACCCATGAGAACCCACTCAACTCTGGGCAGTCTGCAGGCCCGAGGGGCTTCACGGGTGACCGGAGCTGCCACCCTATTTATCCCTTTCTCCCTGCACAAAAACAAATCATGAACCCTCATAATACCCCCTTTGGCTGTCTCTATCATCATTCATATCTCAGCTATGACAGGCCTAAAAAAGACTGATGGGAAATGTGCCTCGAATTAGCATATCCCCCCCTAGAGCCACACAATGGAGGCTTTTAAGCTTCTGCTTTTTAAAAGCAAGGGAGGGGGGAGGGGAAGAGCAAGGCTGCTCTTAGCAACAGTGTCTGAAATTCAGTGATGTTTCTCCCTCAAAGCGCCTTCCTTGATTTTTAATTTTCTTAAAGCAAGTCTCTTCTCATATGGCGGAAAACTTGTTAGAAAGTATTTATTGGACCACTGAATAACAAACAGCCTCTCTCTCATCATTAAATTGTAATTAAATTCTTTGATTAAAAAAATAATCGCAAGCCGTCACCCCCTCCTCCATTCCTGCTACGGAACACAGGAGCCCCCTTCCTCTTAGAGAAATTGATGAAGTGAAGAAGTCCAGGTATTGTAAGTACTTATTAAGGGTGAATGCGCTCAGGGGACACCCTCACCTCACTTGTTTATGTTTTTCCTCTGTTCCAATAAAGAGGAGCAAACGAAGGAAAAAGCAGAAGGCCACATGAATGCTGTTTTCTGAGACTTGGCTATGACGAGGCGTGAGATGCAAGTGATCACTTTCTCAAAGGCCGTCCCTGTCACCTTTGTCATTGGTTAAAGACAGTCCTAAACACAACAGGATCCGACAAGCAAGGTAGACTGGCACATTGGAAAGGTCATGAAAACCACCTGACATTAGTACATTTCTAAGAAGTCGGCAAAGGAAATTCATATCCTCTGCCACGAAATATTAATTCTTCCCAAGACCGAGTCTCCATCTGAGGATAAATGAAGATCTAGCTTAGAAGGAAATCTTTGGAAGCACTCTGAGCTTTTTTTATGCATTTAGTGCAGGGTCTACAGGGTCTGACTACACAGATCGGATTCCTAGTGCTCCTCCTGTTTTCAGCCTCCTAAGCACTAGGATTAGAGATGCATGCCATCATGCCCAGTCTCAGTCACCATCTCAGCCTGCCCTGGGGGCAGGGCTGGCACAGCACACCAGGGATAGAACCCTAGTTCCTTCTCCTGTCTAAGCAGGCACTTTAGTCTGCTGAGCCATCTGGTCAGCCTGCTCTGAGCTTTTAAGTGGCCACTAGAAACCATCAGGGCTGCTTGAAGTGTCACCCTTCATCACAGAGGCTCCAGTTTCTTTTCGTTTTTCTTTCTTTTTTTTTTGTGGAACCAGGGTTCAAATTCATGACCTTGCACTTGCCAGGCAGGCACTTGTGCCACGGAGCTATCTTCCCGGCCCCCAGTTTCTTTTTTTTACTGCCTAGGCTCACTGAGCTTCCAGACCCCTGAGATAAAGCCAACACGATTCAGGGTGGTGCTCTCTCTCCTAGGCTCAGATGCAGCTAGGCACCAGCGGGGCTCAGCTTGCTTCTGCAGGATCCATATAGTTCTGCCTTTGCCTCTGCCCAAGGGGAGAAGATGGAAAACAATAACCGTGCTTTGTGTCCTAACCACACCCCATGCAAAATTGCTGTCTCCTCTTGTGTTTATGTGTGCCTACATGTTGATCTGCTCCCTCAAAGCCAGGGGCTCATCTTTACCCCTGTCCCCCACACTGGGACCAATATGTACCACTGAGGTCTGTGCTCTACTCACTGATCCTGCTTCAGTCTCCATCTTTTGGTTTTCTCTAATTTGCCCTCAGGCTCTAGTTCTCATCCACAGCAATACTCTGCCCTTTTCTCTGTTAACTGATATTACAGTGCCTGACTCATCACTTAAATTGGGTCTCTCCAAATTCTAAGTCTTAAACTCATGTAACCCTGCTGAAAAACCGCTGATCAAATGACCGTTTCATTCTATCCAATGTGATGTATAGATTGGAGCTAGTCAAGTACCTGAGAAAATTTTAAGACTCACTGTGGTGTCAACCAAAGGACACACAGGACTTTGACCAGAATAGACAGAGCCTGGAAAGATCTACACTGATACAGTCAACTGACTTTGACAAAGGAATATGATGGAATCTTTTTGACAAATGGTGCTGCAACAAGTTCATGTTCTTAAGCAAAACATAAACACATTCCTCTACAAAATGTAAAGTGCATCACAGAACAGAAGTGTAAAATGTGAAACTGAATTTCCTAGACAGACATGGGGGAGGACTATCTTCATGACTTCAGGTTTGGTGAGGACAGAAAGGATGAGCCATGACTGTCAAAGTGGACCCCATCAGAACAAAGGCTTGAGGAGGTGTGTAAAGTCGAGTTTTAGAGATATGTGCTTCATTTAGTGAAAAATTTATTTGAAATACCTCATCCTGGACAAAGCCACAGAAGGGTCAAACACCAGACCTTCAAGAGGAGTACCTGGCTGAACATCATGCCAGGTCTGAGATTTCCTGGATTTACCCCCATGTCCCCACTTGTAGGAGATCTGCTACACATCACAAAAACAGTGACAAGCACTAAGATGACATGTACTGGGCTCCAACATCCAGTTAAGCACTACTTGGAGCACTTGCTCAAGGAGAGGGCGTGCCTCCTGCCTGCTTCGGGTGGCTCTTCCCCCATGATCCATCCATGAACTTGCAAAAGGCTTCTTGCCCATGAAGTCATCCTTTCTGACAGACCCACAGACCCAAACAACTGCTACAAGTCAATACTCTTCACTCCTATGCTTTAGGCCATGATTTCTCTTTTATATTATAGTTGCTCA
The DNA here is from genome assembly GCA_004027915.1 of Capromys pilorides. Lineage (NCBI taxonomy): Eukaryota > Metazoa > Chordata > Mammalia > Rodentia > Capromyidae > Capromys > Capromys pilorides. The sequence goes on along the minus strand of PVKN010000451.1, from coordinate 41,306 downwards.
TGTGTGCAGATGTATGTATATGCATCCTGGTCACTTTTCATTGCTAGGATGGTCATCTGGCTCTAGGGTAGGAAGGGCCTGGCATAAGAGCCTGATGAACATGCACATGCACATGCATAAGTATACACATGCCCACATACACCCACTTCTGCACATATTTCCATATACGCATACTTTGGTTTCAGCAGCTCATGTCCTTCTACACTCCAAATATGCACATTGAATTCACCTCCTTTGAGAAGTTCTAACTTCATCTCTCTGGACACCATTCTGACACCTGGAGGGTGCCTGGAGTAACACATCCCTACCGCGTCACAAACATTCAGTTTACAAATGTTTCTGCCATATGCCGTACTGTGAGTTTCGCTAGAAAACACACCTTAGCTGTGACCTCTGTGCACCCGCCCAGGTGACAAAGGTGCTGTGGTTCAAGTGCGCCCTTGCCCCTTTCTTTAACATCTCTTTGCTCAGTGTTACGCAGCAGCTGCGGCTGACCAGCCAGTTACACCTCTTCATTCTCTCACTTGCAACTCCAGACTGAGGCTTGTCTGGCCTAGACTAACCCTTTCTCTAAGCCACTTTCAGTCTAGAGCAGGACGGCCACTTAGTAGACAGGGCTGGTGCCTGTGCATGCACATGGACTGCCGTCTTCGTCACCAAACCAAGTGGCCCTGTTGTCCACCAGCCTCTAACTAGTCACCTCCATGCACCTCTTGCCTCAGCTTCTAGGCCAGTTTTCTTCCCTTTCCTGCATGTTTTAATTCTATTCTACTCTATTCTATTCATTTTCAATGTCCAGCCCAGGGCTACAGCTTCTGTGGAATCAGGATTTAGTTCTCACATTATGATACTGTATCTTCTCTCCAAAGCATCTACATATTTAAGTATTTACATTCTGAAAAGACTTTGAAGGGACGAAGGTCATATACTCCTTCTCTAGCACCATGACACAGCAACTAGCCTAGGTTTAGGAAAATGTTCACATTTAGTGGACTCCCTTATATCTCAAATAGTAACTATTAGGTCATCTCTAATGCTTATGCCCTGTGTGGCTTTTAAAATAAGGGTATACATTTTCTATCTTAAACAACAAAGAATCACACAGTATCACAACTCTTTGAAGAGAGCTTTAAGTAGCCCCATATATGTTCATAGTCCCAGCTAATAGGGAGGCTGAAGCAGGAGAATTGCTTGAGTCTAGTTTTGGATCAGCATGGGCCACATAATGAGACTCTGTGTCAAAATAAGAAAAAGTTAACAGCACTTCGTTACCAGAGAGGAAAACTTTGGCAAACAGTAGCACAAAGTGCAAATTTACAATCTAATGTACTGCTTTGGTAGGATTCATTACGGAGCAACACTAGGTAGTTTGCAAATTTCACCTGTGGCTTGTGATGCCCAAGGGCCTGAAATGACCTCAATTATGAGCAGGAGGCTCATCCATCTGCCAGCTGTAATTGTTTTATTGACCTGATTAAAGAACAACAATTTCCATGGTTAAAAAAAAAGCAACAAAACAATCTGTCCAAACACATCAACTTCAGGTACACATTGGCATAATTAGAGATGTATATTTCCTGAATTAAAATGTAAGACAATAGGCAAGACATAGAATGAGGATCAACGTCTCTACATTTCTTTCACTGATTAGAGTGCATGATTAAAGCAGAGGCCATCCCCCTTTTAATACAAGACAGTTTTATTGAAATACTAGGGACATAATTCACCAGTTTAAAGTATATGATTAATTTTGTTTAAACTATATTCCCTCCCTCCCACCTGTTGAAGTTATCATGGTTGCAACTGTCACCGCAATCTAATTGTGAATGTTTTGGTCCCTAAAAGAAAGTCTAATGCCACTTAGCAGAGAACTTTCACTCCTGCCTACCCTACCTGTTCTAGTCAGGGTTTTACTAGAGGAACAGATATAATACAAGGAACAGATATAACACAAGATGTGCCAGTCCCAGAGTCAGATGGGGAAGTGTACTGAAAGTGTCTGCACACTGCCAACTGAAGGATTCAGTCTGAAGGCTTATATACTCACTGCAGTGTTCCATCCCTACTGGTCTCTACTGGTCTTAACCGGTTTCTATCGGTTCCTAACAGTCTCTAAAGGTCAGCCGTTGTGACTGAAAAGGAAGGCAGAAGAATCTCCTATGGAAAGATGAAGGGTCCAAACTAGAGGCTGATGGAAAACTCAAAGGTCCAAACTAGAGGCTGATGAGCCTGTGCAGGAAGCCAGGAGATAAAGTTCAAACTGAGTTATTCTGGGGCAGGGCCCTCATGACTCACAGTGTGAAAACAGCCAGGCAATGCAGCCAAATTGATAAAATGTCTCGACCACCAGGCATCCAGCCAAGTTGACACAATGTATCAACCACTACAATCCACCCCTTGTCGATTTGGCAACTAACCATATTTCTTTAAATCAGTCTCCAGATACAGAGATATGCATATAATTGCACCAAACACTGTTATAACTATACTAACCTACTTATAAACAGAAATGCACTCATACCTTCAACATTGACATAGGCTAATCCTTCAGAACTGGTACTAAATCTATCCATACTATATTATAATACAACTATATACAGGGGTAAAATAGTACAATTATAATCCCCTTTTCTGTAGCTGGTCACGGGGTAGTAGCTGATATTTGGAACTACCTTCTTCTACTACCCATTCTGTATTTCCTTGGCCCTCAACAAGTACCTCAGCAGGTCTTGGATCTTTCCCTGGTGGAGTGACCCATACTTTCATTCCTGAAGGTGCTGGATCATTTATCATTTTGCCTGTATTAGGTTGTTGTAGCTTCACGTTCACCTTAATAACAGGGCATGGCAGTACTAAGAGGTGCCTCAAGGGATCTCCTGCATTCCATGGATATTCTTCCTTTCCTCCATTGTGGAGTAGTAATCCAAATTCCCCTTGATAGTCTGGGTCAATCACCCCTGACAACTCCATGATTCCTTTTTAGCTTGTTTCCTTAAAGGCATGAGGAGTCCCAAGTGACCAGGGGGAAATCTTAGCTTCCAGTTCAGTGGTATCATTGCTGTGCTTCTTGGTACAAGCCTTCCTCACTCTGGACCTAGGACTTCTAGTCTAGCAGAGCATAACGTTGTGGGGACAGGAAGCAAAAATTTTGCTAGTGGATCACTAGGAGTAATGGCGAGTGGTACCATATTTACTCCCACCCCTTGATTCCTGGACCTATGAATCCTGGCTATGGGCGACATGGTACCATACAGAGGGTGATGATTCAAAGCATATACTGCCTATTGAAGTACCCTACCCCAGCCCTGCAAACTATTGCTACCTAGCTGGTTTTATAACTGCATCTTTAAAAGGCCATTCTATCATTCTATCAATCCAGCTGCTTCTGGATGATGAGGTACATGGTAAGAACCATTCAATTCCATGAGCATGAGCCCACTGGATAAGGCATTTTGTAAGTCTATGGATAGTAGTTTTGCCAGGAGCATTATGCACAGCAAAGGCAAATCCATATCCACAATATGTGTCTATGCCAGTGAGGACAAAGCGCAGCCCCTTCCATGATGGAAGTGGTCCGATATAATCAACCTTCCACCAGGTCGCAGGCTGATCACCCCGGGGAATCGTACCATATTGGGGACTCAGTGTTGGCCTCTGTAGCTGGCATATTGGACATTTAGCAGCGGCTGTAGCCAGATCAGCCTTGGTGAGTTGGAGTCCATGTTGCTGAGCCCATGCATAACCTCCATCCCTGCCATCATGGCCACTCTGTTCATGGCCCCACTGGGCAATAACAGGGGTGGCCAAGGAAGGAGGTTGGACACTATCCAAAGAATGGGTCATCTTATCCACTTGATTATTAAAGTTGTCTTCTGCTGATGTCACCTTTTGGTGAGCATTCACATGGGAAACAAATATATTTATGTCCTTTGCCCATATGGAGAGGTCTATCCACATAACTCTTCCCCAAATATCCTTGTCACCAATTTTTCAATCTTTTCAAATTCCTGACCAGCCAGCCAGACCATTGGTTACATCCCATGAGTCAGTACATAGTCGCACATCTGGCCATTTCTTTCTCCAGGCAAAATGTACTACCAGGTGCACTGCCTGAAGCTCTGCCCACTGTGATGATTTCCCTTCACCACTGTCTTTTGGTGATGTCCCAGAAAGGGGCTGTAATGCTGCAGCTATCCACTTGTGGGTGGTGCCTGCATAGTGTGCAGAGCCATCTGTAAACCAGGCTCAAGTCTTCTCTTCTTCTGACAGCTGATTATATGGTATACACCACAATGCTAGGGGTGCATGCTGGGAGACAGAGGGTAATACAATGGCAGGTGTACGAGCCATAGGTAACTGGGCAACTTCCTCGTGTAGTTTATTTGTGCCCTCTGGGGCTGCCCTGGCTCTGTCATGAATGTACCACTTCCATTCAATGATGGACTGTTATTGAGCACGTCCAACCTTATGACTTGATGGATCAGATAATATCCAGGCCATGATAAGCATCTCAGGTCTCATGGTGACTTGGTGTCCTATAGTTAAGTGTTCAGTTTCCACTAATGCCCAGTAGCAGGCCAAGAGATGTTTTTCAAAGGGAGAGTAGTTGTCTGCAGAAGATGGCAGAACCTTGCTCCAAGATCCCAAAGGCCTTCACTGCAATTCACGTATGGGAGCTTGCCAGAGACTACAAACAGCATCCCTATCGACCACTGACACTTCAAGTACCACTGGATCACCTGGATCATATGGTCCCAGGGGCAGAGCAGCCTGAACAGCAGCCTGGACCTATTGCAGGGCTTTTTCCTGTTCTGGGCCCCACTCAAAATTAGCAGCTTTCCAAGTCACTCATTAAATGGGCCGTAGTAGGACACCTAAGTGAGGAATATGTTGCCTCCAAAATCCAAATAAGCTCACTAGGCACTGTGCCTCCTTTTTGTTCATGAGGGAAGGCAGACGCAACAACTTATACTTTACCTTAGAAAGAATATCTCTCCATGCTTCACACCATTGGACTCTTAGAAACTTCACTGAGGTAGAAGGACCTTTAATTTTTGTGGGATTTATTTCCCATCCTCTGGCTCTCAAATGCTGTACTAACAAATCCAAGGTGGTTGCCACCTCCTGCTCACTAGGTCCAGTCAGCATGACATCATCAATGTAATGGACCAGTGTAACACCTTGAGGAAGAGAAAAGCAATCAAGGTCCCTATGAACTAAGTTGTGACACAGGGCCATAGAGTTAATATACCATTGTGCTAAGACACTGAAGGTATATTGCTGGCCTTTCCAAGTGAAAGCAAATTGCTTGTGATGGTCCTTATGGATAGGTATGGAGAAGAAGGCATTTGCCAAATCAACAACTGCCTACCAACTACCAGGAGATATGTTAATCTGCTCAAGCAAGGAAACCACATCTGGTACTGCAGCTGTAATTGGAGTCACCACCTGATTCAGTTTATGGTAATCTACCATCATTCTCCAAGACTCATCTGTCTTCTACACAGGACAAATGGGAGAATTAAATGGAGATGTGGTGGGGACCACCACCTCTGCATCCTTCACGTCCTCAATGGTGGCACTAATCTCTGCAATCCCTCCAGGAATGCGACATTGCTTTTGGTTCAGTATTTTACCAGGCAAGGGCAACTCTAATGGCCTCCATTTAGCCTTCCCAACCATAATAGCCCTAACATGACAGGTTAGGGAACCAATGTGAGGATTCTGCTAAGTACTGAGTATGTCTATCCCAATTATACATTCTGGAACAGGGGAAATGACTACAGGATGGATTTGAGGACTTATTGGACCCACTATGAGTCGGACCTTTGCTAAAATTCCATTGATCACCTGCCCTCCATAGGCCCCTACTCTCACTGGAGTGCCACTGTGGTGTTTTGGATCCTCCAGCATCAGTGTTATTTCAGTGTTGTTCCAGTAGTCCCCGAAATGTCTGATCATTCCCCTTTCCCCTATGTACAGTCACTCAGGCAAAAGGCCTTAGGTCCCTCTGGGAAAGGATAAAAGAAAGATTGATTGTACAAATTCTGGAGACATTAGGATCCTTCCCCAAGGAGCCCTGGCCTCCCCATCATTCAAGGGGTTCTGGGTCTATAAACTGGCTCAAGTCTGAGAACTGGTTGAGGGGCCGGGATTGCTTATTACCATGGTTTGAGGTAGGTCTCTGTTCTTTTGGCTCTAAATTCTTTCATTTATATAAATCTAGCAAAAATTTTGTAGGTTTCCCATCTATTTCACTTTTGGGAACATTGTGGCTAATCAGCCAGCGCCATAGGACTATGTGTGTCAGATTATTCTGGTCATTGTTCTGCTTCTGCTGTCCACGGCGATTAAGTGCTGCCACTTAACTTCTGCCACTTCGGGAACCAATCAAGCCCATGGCCCTTAAATTTCCTAATTGAGTAACTGCTGTCCCCACTGTAAAGTCTGGCATACAGAGAAGAGCAATGACAGGGCTCTTCAGGGATGCTGGTGCTCCCCTCACAAATCTGTTTCTCAAGGTGTTGGTGAAGGGCATGTTTTCAAGATCTTCCAAATGTGGAGGATTAGGTTTAACAGGACAGATCCACTCCAGCCTTCCCATTTCCCTAAGCCTCTGGATCCTTTCATCTACAGTAAACCATGGAATATCAGGCATCTCTAACTCATTCACTGTGGGTCATCTTTTGAGCCACACTTCTGCTATTCAACCAAATAGACTATTAACACCTTTACTGCATGAGCCACAACATTAGATTCAGAGTCCCTACTTAGTGGGCCCATATGTACAAACTCAGCCTGGTCCAGGTGTATGTTTTTTCCACCATTATCCCACACTCATAAAATCCATTCCCACGCTTTCTCATTAGGCCTCTGCTTATAAGAGTTAGAAAACTCAAGAAGGTCTTTGGGAGAATAACGGGTTTCCTCATTAATCACGTTATGTACTTCACCTTTAGGTGACTTCTGTGATTGAAGCCTGGTTAGGGGCCTAGAGGCAAATTTGGGTGGTAAGGGTAGGTCCAGAGGAATCCCACCAGTATTCTGTTCATTCCATGCAGGATTGGTTTCTCCAGATATATTAGGAGACACTAACATGGCAGAGGGTAAATGCAGTGATCCCTCTGCCACAGTGGGTGGTGAAATCTTTTCCCCAGGCAAAATAATCTCATTAGCATCCAAAAATTCACTATCCTCAGCCTCCCCAGGATCCTCCCACACATCTCCACTCCAATTCATGGGATCCCACTCTTTTCCAATCAGTGCCCTCACTTTTGCTTCAGATACCCTTCAAGGCTAAGCATTTAGTTTACGTTGCATTTCAGCCAGTCAAATTATGAGGGACTGCATTTGGGTCTCTGCAACCTCAGCCATTTGACTAAAAGAGAGGAGATTATCTGTCAGGACACACTTAGAAACCTTTAAATTTTTTATCTGAGTCTGAAGGTGGGAAATGGTGTCTTCAGCCTCCTTATTTTCACTCAAAAGTTTGTCCAATGAGGCTAAGATAAACCAGCCGGCATCACTATATTCCTTACTTTGCCAAAGAGATTCAAAAGTTTTCTGCATGGAATCTCTAAATTCCTGAAATCTCACAAGTGGTGACTTAGGGTAGTCAAATGGATCTATATGGCTTGTTAGGTTAAAAACCTCATGCCAAGGTGTGTCAATATGCTCCTTAATATCAAAAGAGACCATGTTGTCTTTAGGTCTGATCTAATCTTGAAGCCAATTCCAGGAACACATAAGGCCATTAAAAAGTGCCATCACTATATTCTGTTTCTCTAACCCCAATCCTGGTATCATATTCTGTTCTAGTCAGGGTTTTACTAGAGGAACAGATATAATACAAGGAACAGATATAACACAAGATGTGCCAGTCCGAGTCAGAAGGGGACGTGTGCTGAGAGTGTCTGCACACTGCCAACTGAAGGATTCTGTCCCAAGGGTTTTATACTCACTGCAGTGTTCCATCCCTACCAGTCTCTACTGGTCTTAACCAGTTTCTACAAGTTCGTAACAGTCTCTAAAGGTCAGCTGTTGTGACTGAAAAAGAAGGCAGAAGAATCTGCTATGGAAAGCAGAAGGGTCCAAACTAGAGGCTGATGGAAAACTCAAAGGTCCAAACTAGAGGCTGACGAGTCTGTGCAGGAAGCCAGGAGACAAAGTTCAGACTGAGTTATTCTGGGGCAGGGTCCTCATGGCTCACAGTGTGAAACAGCCAGGCAATGCAGCCAAATTGATAAAATGTCTCGACCACCAGGCATCCAGCCAAGTTGACACAATGTGTCAACCACTACACTACCTCACCCCCTGCTCTCCTCCTCAGGGCTACTTTCTCTCTGAATCTGCCTTTCCTGGCCATATGTTGTGTGGACCTCCATGACTCTGAACAGATGCTAGGCAGTCCTTTGGGACTGGCTTCTTTCACTTAGTAGGCTCCTACGTGTCATCCATGTGTCATAGCAACATATCAGGATTGCCTTTCTTTCCATTGCTGAATCATATTCTGCTGTAGGACATCTCACATTCTAAGTACCCATTCACCAACTGAATATTATTGGTATTCACATTTGGTTCCTGTGAGTACAGCACTACCACAACAAACATTAGCGAATAAGTTTTTATGTGGATATAAGTTTTGATTTGTTTATGTACCAACCTAAGAGTGGAATTGCTGTATTAAACAGTAACTCTGTTTAATCCCACTTTCTCAAAGTGGCTCAGGGCACTTCTATACATTCCCATGAGTAGCGTGAGGCTTCCAACTTCTCAAGACTGTCCCCTGTCTGCACCTCCAGTGGGTGTTTAGCATCTTTTTGGGCAGAAATGTCCATTACATCCTTTACTGGTTTTTGTGTTGTCATTTTACTAGTGAATTGTAAGAGTTTGTTAATTCTGGGTGCAAGTCCTTTTGAAATATACGATATTTAAATATTTTCTACCTGTCTGTGGATTACCATTTCACTTTGGGGGTGCGCTTTGTAATACAGACATTTTTAATTTTGTTGAAATACAATTTGTCTCCCCCTCTGTGGCTCACACTTTTGGTGTTGTGTCCAAGAAACCACTGTTTAACCTGAGGATATATTTGCTCCTGTTCTTCTACCTTTTCTACAGATACAGCTTTTACATCTGCGATTTATTTTTCAAAAATCTCTTATTCATGTATTTGGTACAGGGTCTCACTGCATAGCTTGTACTCATAGTGATCCTCCTGTTTCAGCTTCCCCAGCACTGGGATTACTGATGTATGCCACCATATCTGGTCTTGGTGGCCAGCATGGTGAGCCTTGGGTTCTGGGGCTGGCACCATATGGCATGTGGTATGGGGGCTCAAACCCGGGTCCTTGCACTTGCCAGGCAGGCACTTAGCTGAGCCATCTCCTTAGCCCCTATGATCCATTTTGAGTTATTGCTTGCATATAATAGCAGGGGTCCAACTTTTTTCCTCTACATGTGGACACCTAGTTGTCCCAGCACCATCTGGTGAACAATATTCATTCCATTTAAGTGTCTTGGTATCTTTGCTGAAAACCAGTTGAGTATAAATGAAAGGCTTATTTCTGAACTCTATGTGTCTTTTTATGTTACCATCACATTATACTTTTGTAGTTTTTGCTTTTTTTTGTCTTTTTGAGACAGGGTCTCTCTATGCAGTTCAGGCTGGCCTTGAGCTCATTTTTGTAGCCCAGGCTGGTCTTGAACTCACACCAATCCTCCTGCCTCAGCCTCCCAAGTGCTGGGATTACAAGCATGCGCCACCACACCCGGCCCAATTTTTGCTATTTTGCAGTCCTCAAATTCCATATTGATGGAACTCTTAATACACATATCGATATATTAAACGTCACTTGAGAAGCCTAATTTCACATCTGACTGACACTTGGTATTACTGAAATAGCATCAGAGTTATTATTCCAGCTACATACAACATGGTGATTGCCAAGTCTTGAACACAAGGAATCATGCAACTCATTAGATAGAGAATGCCACAGTCAAGGTCAACACCGCAATCCAGAAATAGCTGTAAAATGTGTCGCTGTGCTGTCCATGGCACTCTGCAGGTGTGGATAGTTACAGGTGGTTGGTTCCCCTCTGCTCAAACTTGCAGCCCTCCTGCCTCAGCTGCTCAGAGTGCTAGAGTTACAGGTGTGTACCATTATGCCCCACTCACTGGCTTTAATGTCATGTGAAACCAAGAAAGCTGGGATTCACTGTGCCTGCCTGTACTCAAGTGTCTTCTAGTGTTTATCAGAATGTTTCTCTTGTACAGGGGAAATCGGAGCACCTGAAAGGCGTCCCGCTCCTTCGGTATTTACTTAAGGCTACCTGCCAATTTTCATCTCACAGAAATTTTGTTCAGTTGAATGAAATAGCCTTCCATCTAACCTAGTCCAGCTGCCTATTCCAAAACGCAGAATGCTTCCAACATACATACAGGACAGATTGGATTTTTCCATGCAAGAGTCAGGCCAGCAGGAAAAATTTACTCTTCTAATATTTTTGTGGCTAAGCTGCAATTGAAATAACTGTTAGTTGAAAATAATATATTTAGCACACTATTTAATATATTATATAATTTTTTCAACTCAAAGTTATTTTGATCGCAGCCCACCTTTTGTTAGGCATTTGTAAATCAATTTTTGCATATTAGTTATTTAGCATTCCATCACTCCACAGGATGCCTCTGCTCCTAGAAAGCACAGCCAGGCCCTTTGCAGGGAAACTCCTCAGGAGCAGGTGTAGCTTTCTGGAGCCATGATCTGTAAAAGGTAAGCACCACCCAGAACCTGGGACAACTCCCAAAGCAGTGGTCCTCCTTACCTGTCTCCACCAAGCAAGAGGCTGTGTCTTCTAGAGAAAAGGCACCAAGGCTCCAATTGTGGCTTCTGCCTTGGGCAAAATAGGGGGTCCCTCAGCTACAGAGCAGAGAGCCCACATTTCTATGTCTCCATCTTTTGCTCCTTTCTGCCTCTGTCAATTTTCATCTTTCTTTCTTCTGCCATTTGGCCCCCTCCCTAGAACATCTAAACCTCAGAGCTTCCCACTCAAAGGCTGGCCATTTACTTGCCTTCTTTTTCCTCAACAGAATAGAAATTCCCCCTCTGGTCAGCCCTGAGAATTGCAAGACTGAGGTATGCAATTATGACCCATGTTCCTGAGCATTATGCTAGATGTTTTCCAGACCCTTCCAAACCAGACACACGCAGAGTCCACTCCCTTCAAAAGGGTTCACTGACATTCCTTGTGGGTTACACCACACTTTCTTGCTCTAAAAGGAAAATGGGAAGACAGGCCCTGACCAAGCACAGCAAATCCAGGTTTCTCCTCATACCATTTGGTCGTGTTAAGCTCACTTCTCCAGTGCATAATCTTCTTCCCTACTCATTACTTGGGTTTTGTAGGCCAGTATCTGTATTGAGCGTAACGGCCAACACAGGCAGGAGCCACTTGTTTACTTATTTTAGCTGTTAAACTGACACCTAATTGTACATATTTTGGTGTTCTACGTGATGTTTCAATACATGTATACATTACATAATGATCATATCAGGGGACCCTTGCCCACCCCTTCAAACAATTACCATTTCTTTCGGTGCAAACAGTTGAAATCCTCTCTTCTACCTATTTTGGAATACACACCACATGGCCGTTAAATACCGTGACCTTACTGTGCTCCAGTATATCAAAACTTAGTCTTTTTATATAATGGTAATATAGTACCTACCTGACCAATCCTTCCCCATCCATCCCTCTCCTCTACTTTTCTAATCCCTGGCAACCCATTCTACTTCCACTTCTACTTCTATGAGATCAGCTATAATAGCACCCACATACGAATAAGATCATCTTTTACTGCATAGTATATTTCACTTGTGATAAGGATCTCTCATCCCTTTCATATTGCTGCAAATGGCCACATTTTGTTTTCATGGCTACATAGTATTTCACTGTGTGCACATACCACATTTTTTATCTGTTCATCCGTTGATGGGACACTTTAGCTGAGGAATCACTAATTTATTGTCATCACTAAATACTTGCCTGACAATGGTATGTGCTTTCTATGACTTATCCTAACAAGATTAATGGACAAAGACAAACATATGGTTTTCTTATTCTGTCAGCATGTCTGCTTGTCTAACATCCCTCCCGGCATTTGTCACATTTCTATGGTAAATACACAAATATATAAATAATGATAACAATGACATATAGATAAGACTTTATGAAAATATTTCTGGTAAAGGTGGTTATTGTTTTATATGTCTGCAATCATCTTTACACATGAGCTTCTATCAGAGCATAGAAATGGCACTGAATAGAAAACTCTGGCAGAAAAGGTAGTTGGAAAAATAATATTTTTTAAATAAGTCTATTAATAAAAATTAATACTTAATATAAATATACAAAAACCCAATTTCAATATTCACCAGTGAGGTTCTCTCTCAAAAGTTTTCTTTAAGCAAATAAGGACACTTGTACTTTGTGGACTTTAAAATGGTATTTCTCAATGCAATGCATAAATAGCCCATTTAAACCCCAACATGCCATTAATCCTACTTACAGTTCTGCACAATTATGATTCCATTCAATTTCATTGTCAACATCACTTGAGGGCTCCCAATATTTGCTTCTTTCTAGAAAATGGAAGTGTGCACTAATCCGATAGCCACTCCGCCATAAGTGGATTACTGCTGGCGCATTAGAAAATGGCTCCTGTATATCACGTTAAATGAGTAATTCCCCATATTGGACTTTATAATGAAGTCAGAAGGGTCCTCCAAATTACAGCTTTAACACGGGCTTAATAACAAGGTCCCTCTATGAGTAATTTTACCAACACAGTAGTTTAAATATTGGTTGAATTCTCCATTGCTAATGTTATTACTGGTGCTGGAGATAGAACGCAAGGTTTTATGTGTGCTAGGCAAATGCTCACCCATTGGACTCAGCCCAAGCCGTGCTTGCTCTTTTTAATTCTATTTGTTTCAAGATGTAAAAGATGAAGCAGAGAAAAGCACCTGTATTTTCTTTACTGCAGCCTAAGCCTGGCACTCCATGAATACTCAGCGGCCATTATACAGACATAAAGGAAGCTACCAAACAATCAAAGAACTTCATAGCTTTTGTGTGAACCCACCAGTGCCCTGCCCCATCTCTCGCTCCCTGGCTCCAGGAGTCCTTGTGGGATGAGCTGAGAACTTGAGCACAGTAACACTGCTGCGCTACTTCCCTCTCAGCCCAGTGCTGCTAGCTTTACTCCCAGGGTGGGTGTCACCCCAAGGGCAAGGCCCAACAAACTTCTCCATCTTGGAGTTCACTTCCTAGGCAACCCAATCTGTGCCACAGGTTTAAGAGTTTGTCTAGAATTTACTTGTGCTAAAGGGATTCAAACAAGGTGTAAGACAGCAGACAGCAGTGTGTGGTGGTGTAAACCTGTGACTGTAGCACTCTGGGGGGCTAACATAGGAGGATCACAAGTTTGAGCCCAGCATGGGCAACTTAGCCACTTAGCCAGACCTGTCTCAAAATTTTATTTCAAACAGGGGTAGGGTTATAGCTCAGTGTGAAGGCCCTGGGATCAATCTCTGGTATGGCCCACAGCCCCCAAACAAAAAGGAGGATGGTATGGTATGGTATGGTATGGTATGGTATGGTATGGTATGGTATGGCTTAGTATGGGATGGGGTGGTGTGGTGTGGTGTGGTGTGGTATGGTATGGTATGGTATGGTATGGTGTTGCATGTAAATTATACCACAATACAAGTGTTCAAAAAATAAATGTGAGAGAAAGAGAGACTCATATCAGAGATGATGATTTGGATTAGGTAGAAGAAGAATTTCGAGAAAAGTGGACCGATTCAAATGTGCTGAGAAAACAGAACTGCCAGGATCCCCATAAGCTCTCCCCTTAGTGCTTTAGCATCCATGAACTCTCACGGCACCCGTACCCTGTCCTATCATTGTGACATAATCACGTGCCACTTCCCATCTCCAGTGGATTAAGCGGTGCTGTTGCCATTGCTGGAAGACCAGATGGATCCACAGGCTCACCATAAACACTTGCAAACAAATAAATAGGGAAACAATTGCACATAATCACAGAGTCTGAATATCACTGATTGTTCTGGATTACACTAACAGTCACCATAATGGTGTAGGACAATAAAGCTAGCAATTACCTTCACACAGGAGCTGCTAAAGGCATCAGCGCAATAGTAGAGTAAAAACTGTCACTGTGATTGATAGCAAGAGGAGAATAGAAAATAGAATCTGGGATTCAGCCCAAAGTGACAGTTTTGATAGATAGAATATAGGGCCAGGGACATAGCTCAGTGGCATAAGCACCTGCCTGGAAAGCACAAGGTCCAGAGTTCAATCCCCAAGTACAAAAAAGAGGAAACTCTAGATAATATATTGGGAGAGGAGATAAAAATAAAATACATCAACACTTTGAATCACGTTTGCGTTTGGGATCCAGTCTTACCAGGTACTAGTTGGAGTCCGCAGTGTGTGCAGCAGATAGAAAGATTCAAGGGATGGGAATCTGGATCTTGGACAAACTGTGCATGGGATGTGGGAAATACAGTTAAATTCATGAACACACATCTAGCTCCTTTGCAAAATTTTTACTGAAGATCCTTCTCAACTCGTGGAAAACACGAGTGAAACTATGTGCAGCCATCAGGGCATGTGAGCCATGACAGTGTAGTCATGTGCTTCACAGCAACATTTCTGTCAATGATGCCACACGTAAGATGTGATAAGAATTTTTAAAGGGTCAGGGAGTAAACCTTTTGGGTTTTGTGGGCCTCATGGTCTGTTAGAACTGCTCAGCTCTGCAATTAGAGTGCAACAGCAGCCATAGACAACACAAAAAGAGTGAGCATGGCTGTGTTTCGATGAAACTTTCTTTATGATGACAAGCATTTCATCTGGGCACAGTCATACTAGCCTATAATCCCAGCCATTCAGGAGATTGAGAGAGGAGAGCACAGATTCAACAATTTAGCTTGGGCAATTTAGCGTGATCCCATGACAAAATAAAAAAATGTACAGGGCTGGTGAGATGGCTCAGCGGTCTAAAGCGCATGCGTCAGAAAATTTAGGCTACCGCAGGGACCGTGGCTCGATCCCAGGCACCACATGCCGCACCCCTCTACACCCCCAGGGAAGGCTGAGCCGGCCATAACACAAACAAATACATGAGGTTTAAGAAAATAAAATAAACTTTAAAAAAATGTACAAAAGAGGGACCTGGGGATGTAGCTCCATGTAGAGCCCCCAAAGCCTGATCCTAGCACTAAAAAAATACAGCTTTTCAGCTTAAGCTCTGCCTCTGTTACACCAAATGGGTCCACCATGGTGTCACAGGACGAACTCACTGCCGGTACACTAGTTTGAAAGGACACCACCAATAACAGGAAGTGGGTGTGGCTTCGGTGACCCAGGGCTCAGGCTGCCCAGTTCCTATGGGCTAGCCGCTCACCTTGAAGCATTTCACACCATCCAAACCCAAAGGCGGCTCTCCCAGCGGCTGCTGCAGGGAAATGTGCTCCGCATGACAAAAGTGTCTCTGAACAAAATTACTATTTGTCACAAGCAGCTGCTTTTTTTTTTTTTTTTTTAAATGACCCCATTCTTTCATTCTGAGGCACTACAAAGGGCCAAAAAGGAACTGAGGGCTGCTACTGCTGCTGGCTTCAGGGGTTTTTTTCATGAAAGACAGACTGTACCAGCTCCCTGAGAAAGCAGACTATAGGACAGCACTTCTTTGGTTTACAAGTGGGAATTAAATACACAGTCTCTCAACAAGACATTTCTCTCTGCAGCAAGTATTTTCTAGGTATTCTAGAAAAGCACAAACATTTCCTAATGCAACGACATTTACCTGTACTCTTTGAAAATATATAACAAAACTGAATCTTCAAAGGCTGGCTTGTATTAAGTTCCTCATTTTAAAGTTACCTGTTAATTGAAATACGATCACAAAAAGAAAATGACAAGTCTGCCCCTTGCTTCATGTTCATGAATTGTATAAATGCAACCAGACAACCCTCTTGTGGCCCTACTGTCCCTGAAAAGTTAGTCATGGCCTTGACTTTCAATACTAGCAATTCCTTTACTTAGTTTTGACTTTTCTATATAGAATCCTATGGAACATGTTTTCTTTTGCATCTGGCTTCTTCCATTCAACAACATGCTTGTGAGATTCATCTGTGGTGTTGCCCATAGTCTCTCACCACTACGCAGAAATCTGCTATAGGAATACGCCATAATTTATCCAGTGCACTCTGAAAGGCACTGGGAATGTTTCCAGTTTGGGGCTGCTATCGGGAAAAGGGTAGAACATGTTCAAGCTCTAAATGCTAAGAAATTTATCTAAGCTTCTAAGTAACAGGCACACAGTAGCAAGTACAGAACCTCCATTCTGTGCCTGACATGCGCACACAGGCACACAGCTGATAAGCAAACGCAAGACACAGAAAGCTTCTATCATCCTACACAATGATTGAGGGGGCCCTGATTTTAAATCAGTAACGGTAGAGCATGTCTGTAATCTGGGAGGGTACTCTGGGAGGGTGAGGCAAAAAAAGATTGCAAGTTTGAGTCGAGGCAACTTAGCCAGACTTTGCCTCAAAATAAAACATGAAAAAGGGCTGGGAATGTAGCTCAGTATGAAGGCCCTGGATTCATCCCTAGTACTGCTAAATAAAAGGGAAAAAACCTCAACTGAACAGCTCCCAAATCTTTATACTTGGGAGCTCAGCCTTCAGTGAGGCGGCAGAGTGAACATGACTCTGGCCAAGAGTTTGACTCCAGTCTCCACCCCTTGCTTGCAAAGGTCATTCTCAGTCTAGAGTTCAACCATCTAGAAAGTGAAGGGCGAGGCCAGGTGGATTCCACCGCCTTCTGCAGCTGAAAACTGGTCTCAAAGAAAACCACAATCTTCCCTGCCAGTACCGAGTCCCTAAACCCAAATTCTTGCAGTTATTTGATCTTCTAGTTGGCTCAGCAGAGATAATGCAGTTATTCACCATTTCGCACTTATTAACTCTCTGGTTTCTTACATGCCATTATTAAATCACCCTTCAGCCTTCTTTTCTTCAAGTTGAATAATTGCAGCTCTTTTCTTCTTTCTCCTGTTGGCTCTGCTGCAAGCCTTTGTGACTCGCCTGGAAATTTTTCCTAATTCTCTGTATGCTCCTAGAAACTGAGAGCCTCACCAAGATAGGTTATTTTAGAATGTTGACCAGAATCCACTAAGGAGAGAGGAGCCCAGAGCCTGAATTATCTCCGCTAGAGTCTTCCTCAGGGTCACTGGGGAGCTCCTGAAAGCTGCAAATTCCCTGCTCCTCCCAGACCCTCTGATCTGCATTGTATCAAGGTTATCCATGATCCCTATGTATGCTTAAGTGTGCCTGGAGAGCAAAAGATGCTCTGGTTAAACCCCAAAGTCCTAGACTAGATTTCTAGGCTTGATGTGACAATGACCATAGATCAAGTGGCTTGAAACAACCCAAATGAATTCTCCTCAGTCTCCCAAGACTAGAAGTCTCCAGTCAGTTTTACTTGGCTGAAGCAAGGGAATCCTTGGGAGACTCCAAGAAAGAACCCATTTCCTTGCCCATTTAAGCTTCTAATGGCCACCTCTCAAAGCCCTTCTAGTCACTGTTCCTCTAATCTCTGCCTCCGTCCTCACCTCTCCTTCTGTTTCACTCTTAGAAAAGAGCCTTGTGGTGATCCTTAGCCCACCTGCATGGTCTAACCTGATCTACCCACCTGAAGAGTCCTCACTTATTCACATCTGCAAAAAAAAAAAAAAAAAAAAAAAAAAAAAGGCTCCTTTGCTATTTTAAATATAAAGTGATACATTCCCAGGTTCCAAGGAGTATGACCTGGACATGAGAGAAGGGGGAGGTATTAGCAGATCTCAGATGAGGCCCAAGAAAAATAGAATGGAATGATGCAACACTGATTAGCCAATATTGCTCATCAAAGGTCACCTTTTGTATGTGTGCTGTACTGCAGATTGAACCCGGGGATTCATTCACAGCAGGCAAGTGCTCTACCACTGAGCCACACCTCCAAGCCAGCGATCACTTACATGTGTCCACTTTTATTCTGCAAATTCAATACAAAGAAATCAAACCAAAGCTAGAAAGTTTCTCTATAACAAAGAACTTTTCACCTTAAAACAGAATAACAAAGGGTCCTGATTTGAAGCCCACGGAGCCTGGGCTCTCTTTCCTCTTAGAATCATAGCATGTTAGACTTGGAGGAAACGTTGGTACTAAACAGTTTAGATGTCAATGCTGTAAAAAGAGACAGCTATGCGGGCAGACAGATGCTCTCCAACAGCAGAAACTAGGCTCTGAGCCTGGGATAAGCACTGCACAATAGTGCCCTTTGAAATGTTTTAGGAAATCCAAGGTTTGTTTTACTCCTCAGAGTGCTAATTGATCTTCTGATAATTACACGTTAGTGAACACTGAAATTGCCCATATTCATTGTTTCAACAAGCATTTCTGGAGCACCTATTGTGCAGTGCTGGGTGCTAGGATACACAAACGTACAGAATTCCTGGCTCTTCTGTCGTCTGCGCTTTAACGAGGCAGATGAACAAAAGGAAGCAAGTGTGTAGTATGGAAAATAGTATGATCAGAACTAGCTTACCACTTCATGAATTCAGCCATAATCGCTACTTTCCAGGTGCTGGAAAGTGGAAGAAAGCTAGGAGGCAAAAGAGAGGGCCTGGTTTTGTACTGCATGCATTGAAGACTCAAGAGCTGTGGATATCATGGAGAAGCTTAACCAAGGGGGAGCACGTTTTACGGAAGGAGTGAAAGGCCCGATTTTCGTTGGAGGTGCTGCTTATATGTGGGCTTGGGCAGAGGCATCCTCTTGGAAACAATGCACAACTATCCTTCTTCCCAGCATTAAGTACCTGTGCCTTTGCGTCTTTTTGTTGTCTTCACTGCACCTCCCCAGCCACCTCTGCATCCCTCTGCTTGCTCCCTTCTCTCAGGTTCATAACTGCTCAGGATTACAGCCATGATATGCTGGTGAATGGCTAACAGCTGACTGGTGGAAGGGAGGGCAGTTGCTCTGTGGCCTTGCCTTTTCCACATGAAAATACTCCTACTATGGCTAAATCAATCTTAAGCTACCAATGTGATGTCATTGACCTTGGAGTTGGGGAGAGCTGGCACAATCAGGACAGGAGCCAGTGTACAGCAGCAAACCATGGGCCAGCTGGGAGCATTCCATAGCCCTACCTGGCAAACTTCAAAGACCTTCACAGCCTGAGGCTTCCCAAAAGACCCCAGTGTGACCACTTTCAGATGTAAGCCCTCCAAGTCTAAAAGTGTCAGGGCTCTTCCCCGGCCACTCCTGCCACACTCAATTCTCTCTCCTCTTAGTGCTCTGCCCTGACAACAGCACCATGCATTTTGAAGTCACATGAGATTTCTTGTTTTGAAAGCATCTGCACCTTCCCTCTGGCTTCTGTCATCATCCTTTTTGTACACTTAAGAGCAGACAGGTGTATGGAGAGGGCTCAACATCACCTGCAATGAGTTTCCTTTGAAATAATCCCAACAATCCCCAAAGCAGGCTGTGTTCCAAGATTTCTCATTCACTTCTTCTGAAACACAAGGAGCTCTAATGTTACACACACATCCAATTTTCAGCAAGTACGTTTCTCTAGCTTTGCGATATAATTTACACACATTAAAATTTACCCACTTTAAAATACACAATTTGATGAAATCTAGTAATTATATGCATTTGTATAATGAGCACAATCAAGACACAAAACAGCTTCCCCACTTACAAGGTGCCCTGGAACCTTTCCACAGCTCATTTCTGCACCTAGTTTTTGGTAGTCACTCATCTACTTTCTGTTGCTCTTGTTTGGCTTTTTTAGGTTATCATATAAATGAAATCATGCAGTACCTCTGTGTTTGTATTTTCACTTAGCGCAGTGTTTGAGTTCTCTATGTGTTTGTGCATATGCATATGCCTATTCTTTTCACTGCTGCATAGTATGCCATCATATGACTATACCATATGGTCCTTAAGGCATTAACCAGCTGAAGGACATTGGTTCTTTTCCATATTGTGTCTATTATGAATAATATCCCTATGAGCACTTACTTTCAAACCTTTGTATGAACTGATTTGATATTTTTGGTACCATTTATTGAGTTCTTTTAAATATCTGACACAATAATAAATGCCTTATAATTATAAAGTCTGTTAATGTGAACATCAGCCTCTAAGGGACAGTGTTCTTTCATAAGAAAACCCCTAAAGTTGCACAAGTTTACACAGTTAAGGAGTGGAGGAGTCAAGATTTGCACCTTGCTAATCCATAGGGTTGTCATGGGGATTAGATGAGTTAATACATACAATGTGCTTAGAATAGCAAGTGTTCAATAGCTGACATTTGTCAGCTATTATAACCAAGCTCTTTCCCACACACGAGTGTACCACCCACATAGCATTCAGCCATGCTTGAAAGCGAGGATGAAGGGCTCCTGAAATAGACGGCTACTGCGCCTCAACACCCCATGCCACTTGACTCCCTCATCTCTCGTCTTCTCCATGGTCCTCCGTACCAGCCACAGGGCAAAAAAGAAACCCATGTTTTATCATCTCGGCAGCTGGCATCACAACCAAATGTCACTTGGTGCTAACACGCAAACTAAGAAAGATATTTCAGAGGGAGTTGAAAAAAAATCTTATCAGTTGGTCAGATGGACTTTATCGCTAGAATTTTAGAAGAAAACCAAAATAATTCTTATCACAGATGATCCCCCCCCATTTTTATACTTTCCACTTCCCTTGATTTAGTTCAGTTTTACAGATTTTAAGAATAGCACACAGGCGATGTCACATAATCCCTATTGTGGAGAGTAAAAGATGACTGTCATTTCAAATATATGGAAATCTGTAGCTTTGGTATAATAAAAGATTTAGCCTTAAAAATTGATTCCTATGTGGAGTCTAATCAAGGTAAAGGGCCCACTACCATCCCAAATAGGTGTGATTTTGCTTTTGCTTTTAAAGACAGTCACAGAACATGTTTTCTTATGAAAACCCTGGAGGGTAGATATCCACTATTCTTCCTATTTCACGGTGCTGGGAATTAGACTCAGGGCATGGTGCATGCTGGGCAAGCCCTTCACCACTGCCACTGCTACCCTTTTGATTACCCAGGTAACTATTCTGGGCAGCCGTATGTTTTTTAACCACCTGAATATGAGACCTTAAAGTCAATTCCTCTACATATTTTTATTTATAATCTTATAGTCTATATTTGAAATCATTCGGATATCAATTCAGCTTACAGTCATTTAGTATTAGTAGACTGGCTCTCAACAATGGCTTCTGGCAATCATGCTAAATACCACAGATTGAAACAGTGCTGCGTTTTCAGTGTGGTTCTCCAGATGCTTATCATACTTTGTCAAAGAAGCAAAGCTCAGTTTCGGCTCTTGGTCTTCTAATTAATTTACAAAGTGAAAAAAAAAAAAAACTCTGCACAGATTCAACTAGCAAATGTAATAAATGCAGATTGCAACACGAAACTCGCAACAGAGATAAAGGGCATGAGTTAAAAGTAATAGCAAGCTCCATCAGGGACTTGTTTAATATCTGAGGGTACCGTGGGATAAGTCCCGCCAAATACTGAGCAATGGCTGGACATGGTACAGCCCAGGAAAACAATTCAGTGAGAAAAGTATTGTGAATACCATTTGCCCCAAAGAACCTCTTTCACTTCTGATTTAGTCTGTGGAAATATACTTTAAATTAGCACAATTAGCTACTGGTGGCAGTACATGCTTGTAACACCAACACTCTAGGACAGTGGGGGCAAACCTACGGCACGTGTGCCACAGCTGGTGTTCATAGCATTGAAATTTCTAAAAAGGGTCACTGCTCTAGGAGGCTGAGACAGGAAGGTGGCTGAGTCCTGCCCAGGAAACTCAGTGAAAGCCTATTCACTTCTTCAGATAACCCACTATTATTATGGACTATTGGACTATATATACAGATACTTTCTCTAAGCTCAATAAAAAATATTTGTACCGATAGTGTTTAGACAAGATATCATTTCTGCATCTTGCACTCTGAACAACTACTATGAAGACAACAATATGCATTGTATTACTTATTGTGGTTGTCCTACTAACATGTTTTGAAACTGTCTCATTGTTATTTTCTTCTCATTAAAATTAATATTTTTTTTAAAAAAGGGCTAGGGATATAGCTCAGTGTGAAGGCCTTGGGCTCAATCCCTAACACCAAGAAATTTATAAAAATCACAGAAAGGAAACAGAAAATCATAGAAGGTAATATGGTCCTTAGCATACTCTCCTCTCCCCTGTGTTGTGTATCTTCTTTAGGCAGTGAACAATCTTCAGGAACTTGAGATTTCTCTGTTCTGCTTTGATAATAAGGGATCTTGCCCATTTTTACACATTCTATAATTAATTTCCCAGCACATCCTTGAGGGCCAATCCTTGAAATATAAGCAACAGAAGACATAATTTCACACAGTCCTAATCCATTTCATCTCTAGGTAAGAGTAAATGTCCTGTTGTGATGGTTTGTGTACAGGTGTCTTCCCAGAGCCTCATGCAGGTACAGGGTGGCTTCTGGAGTTTGTGATTGGTTATTGTGGGTGTGGATGCTGCACCCTCCTTGGGGCAGGTAATTTATATTTCAATGTAAGTAGGGAAGATAGGCTAGCTGGCTGCCTGAGCTGCTGCCACTCCCTTTGCTCTCTGCTCTTTGCCCCTGCCGTGAATGGCTGCTCTGTGCCACCACGTGCCACCCTGCCTTGGAGCCACCCTAGTATGGACTAAAACCTCCACCAACTGCGAGCTAAATAAACCTTTCCTTCCTTCATTTTGAGTGCTGGGTATTTGTTTCAGCAAAAAGGGAGCAGTGACTGAGACACCTGCTTATGCGCTACAGCCACTGGAAGTCACAATTTACTGAGCTCCGCCGTAGTCACCGAGGCCACAGTGAATGTTTCTATCTCTCTCACAGACAAACGGGAGCTCTTGAAGCCAGTGCAGAGGGCTTGGAAAGAAGACAGTTGGGCAGCGAGATGGTTCAGCAGTCTAAAGCGCCTGCTTAGGCAAGCTTAGGCAACCGCAGGGACTGTGGTTCGATTCCCCAATCCCTGGCACCACATGCTGTGCCAGTCCTACCCCCAGGGCAGGCTGAGCCGGCCATAATAAAAAGAAAAAGAAAAAAGAAGACAGTTGGACTTAACAGAAACTTTGCTTGAAGACACCAGGGATTCAGCCCAGAGAAAACCACAAAAGCTGGAACACAACAAGAAAACACAAGCTGGTAGTAGTCACTCAGATGCCAAACTGGCAATTGTGTGAGCTTTTCCCATGCTGGCAACGTCTGAGCATTCATTGTGAGAAAGGTTGTCCTTGCTCCCTCTGAGTAAATGCAGCTTTTGAACACACTTTCTACTTGCATTTGGTCCCGGCACTCATAGGTTATTTTAACCACGATGCCCTAATGGGAAATTCACTCACTTTTTCCCAGAGAAAGAGCTGCCTTGTGATAATTACAGCGAGTTTCAAAACTCCAGGATATGTGGCCTTTTAAAAGGAAAGGGACGAGGTCTTTGGCAAAACAACAAAGAAATAATTTCCCTTTGGTCCATCCTCATTGCTTTTCAAGTTTCCAGCAAAATGGTGAAAGAAACCAGAGAGTAATTCCCATGTTGCAGCTCCATATGTGATTGCCCAGTCATCATTTTTACCACACCAACTCTTTATAGTATCTTATTTATTTTATCCCAAGCTGATTATAAATGATAGAAGGTGGTGACCCATTTCTTTCTGGAAAGCAGTAAGAGATTAATGATGGCAAAAAGAATAGTCACTATAAATCGGACCTATAGAAATCCCGTGTGAGGGTTCATGCACCTCATTCCAGCACTCTGAGAGGCTGAGGCAGGAGGATCCCCAGTGCAAGCCATGCCTGGGCAGGCTTGCCACATGAACCACGTGGATGACAGAGCAGCTTGACAGAAAAGGCAAACAAGAACACCAGAGGATAGAGTCAGAAATGGGAGCTTCCATTTCTGGAAGTATGGAATGTGAACTTAGTGCTCACAAGATCAGAAGGCACCCAGTTCATTCACAAACACAACCCATGGCTTGGAACAATCAGCTCCACATTACTAAATCACCCTTAGATCCTGCCCCTCTGCCCTTTGGGCTGTACTGGGAACTGAACCCAGAGCCTCACACTGAGCTCCACCTTCTGTTAATTTTTTTTCATTTGCCAAGTTGCACAAGGCAGGCTCAAATGTGAGATCCTTCTGCTTCAGCCTCCCAGAGTGCTGGGATTACAGGTACGTCTCACAATACCCAGCTGTATCCTTTTTCTGAGCAACTAAATTCAACTATAAAACTTTCAACTCCAATCAGAAACAAGGCTTGGTTTTTTCTTCCATTTTCTTTATTTCCCATAACTCTGCTAAAAGAACATGAATTAGATATGTAAATCAGCTTTCACTAAAAGCCAAATGAAAGATCTTAGTCATCTTTTCTTAGATAAAACTGTCTGTTGTTAGTTATTATCCAGCCTACTTTGGAAAGATTAACTTTTAAAATGTGATGGTTGCATAAGAGTTTTCCTTTACCCCTTGGGTCAAATGAGGGGAAATTCCATGGCACAGAATGCAATGTATGCTGTTTCCACAGAAAAGATTCTGTTTTCCCCAAGTTTGGCAATAGCATTCTTGGACAACTAGTATCTTGCCTTTCTCACACTTATTCAATAAAGCAATTCACTGCGTGGCTCCCCGAGGCAATGATTCCTGACTTGCATATAACATAATCCGCATTTTTCCCCTTTCTGAGACCCTGGGGCATTTCTTCATTCTAAGGACATCCCAAAGTGGTCAACAGTGTATACGTGCAAAATGCACCATATGCATACTCATCCCGAGAAGCTATGGAATGTTCAACAGGCGCGTTCTACTCTAGGAGCAAAAGCCATCATTCTTAGGTGGCCACTAACTTGTGAATGGACAAACTTAACATGATACATAGATATCCACACAGTGGGATACTGGGCCATAGAAAGGAATAACATATACATTCATTCTGTAACATGGATAAACCTCAGAAACATTATGTTAAATACACACACATACACACACACCAAATAAAACTGCTGAGTGTGATTGTATTCATCTATAATCACAGCACTTGGAAGGCTGAGGCAGGACATTTTTAGAAGTGTTAGAAAAAATGTCATAGAGAGTTCCAGTATCTTTCCTAGAGGTCCTGCTTATGTTTTGTCATATACAACTATATATTATTTATCAAAACTAAAGCATTAGCCTGCTGTGGTGGCATATACCTGTAAACCCAGAACTTTGAGAGGCTAAGCAGGAGGATCTGAATTCCAAGTTCAAGGCCAGTCTGGGAAAATCAATGACTTACAAAGACCTTGTCTCAAAAGAAAAAAAGTAAGAAAAATCTGGGGATGTAGTTCAGTGCTGAATACTCTGAATTCAACTCTCAATAAAAAACTAAACAATTAACTTGATGCTATTACTATGTACAGAACTCATTTATACTGCACCAGTTACCCATTAATCCCCCTTTTCCATCGTAAGATCTTATACCACAGTATACAGTCACATCACCTTAGTTTCCTTCAATCTGTGCTAATTCCTCAGTCTTACCCTGAGCTGGCCTCTTTTGAAGGGTACTGGTCATGCGCTATAGAGTAAACCCTCAATGTGGGTTTGTTTACTCATGAATCTGGGAAGGTTCTTCACTCCTAGGAACCAAATCTGAGTAGTGGCACGGTGTCCTTTACAGTGACAGTGTTGGGGCTGATAGACATGCCATGCATTAGTGTGACATTCCTTTGATCCCTTGGCATCTGCCATGATTCTCACTAACAAATCAAATTTAACATTCACTTTCATATGCTTAATGCATTGATACAGTGTTTGCCTTGTGCCTGAGACAATGCCAGGCTCTAGTTACAGTGACCAGTACTCCTGCTATACTAAATCTAGACCATCTATATAGCCTTTTATCTACCCTGGTTGTGACCTCATAACATTCTTTGGGGACAGTTTCCCCAGGAGACATGGACAGTAGCATGGTTGGAAAGGCACAGAGAAATAGGGCCACTGCTCTTCAAGGGCCTCAAAGTCTGGAGGACAGAAGAACGCATGAGTAAGTCATAAAGCAGTCTTAAGCATCCAGAGGAGGCACCAAGAGTTGCGCATGAGCACAGAACACAGAAAGTTCTTTGCATAGTGCCAAGCTACCATGTGAAATTAGCAGTAGCTCCTGATATCCTTGCCAAAGTGAAAGTCAGGTACAGAGGTTAGGAGGTCCAGTTATTTCTCTATGTATGGTGGTCACCCTTCATTTTTTGGAAAACAAGTTCATGAAGAGCCACTAGGATTATAGATGTAATCAACCGAGATGGAAGAACTCATGGTAGGCAAGACACTGTGGAGTTTGATGTTTGGTCTGTTGCATTTCCTTTGCCTGTGGACAATCTATCTAGCACAACAGGGGTCCTGGGGCTGAGCCACAGCATGAGACTGTACTCTAATTCCACCTTATCCATGAGGGACAGTTCCTCCCGGCCCCCAGTGGATGCCTGAAATCACAGATAGCACCAAGATACAGGATTTAACACCCTACCACCTTAACTCAGTATTTCTCATGCACCATGCTCTTAACTTTTGCTGTCTGAAGTACAACAGCAACACTGGCACAGATCTTTCTCCTTCACAATTTCATGACAGGAGATTTGTTCTTATCATAGATCTTAGCAACCTCCACATAGAATTCTTTTTCTTTCCTTACGAAGCTGAGAACATCCACCATTTCACTTAAAGTCAGCACTTCTCTTTGGCAGATCCAAACTGTCAACATTCCTATTCATGTGACTTTGGGTCAATATCAAGTAAAATTAGTGTTCCTAAAACACAATCGCTGTGTCACTAAGAAAGCTATTATGTGATTCAGACAGAGTGGGTAGTGTATACCGTGAGAATACACGGGAAAGGGGCAAATCCTCATCCCAGCTGATATGGAGCAGGGCAATACAATAGTTTATCAGGCTACTCAGGTTGAGCACAATTTAAATGTATTATTATTTCTGGAATTTGTCACTTAATATTTTCAGACTGAGATTGATTGCAGGTTAACTGTGAATGAATGTGGATTCCTGAACAGTATGTCACTCCTTGAAGTACTACAGGTACCATCAGAAAGATTCTAAGAAAAAAAAGAGTAAATTTGGACTTTCCAGGCCAATTAGAAAGTATGTTGGCCTAGGCTGGAGTGAGAAAGACAGGAGGACTAGTAGCTATGTGAGTCATGAACGCAAAGACAGAAGAACATAAATAGACCCTGTGGGTGTATAGAATAATCAGAAAAGCCAAAGATAGACTGCAAAAATTTAGGGGTGAACAGAGCAGGAAGAACCTCCAAGAGGAAGTAAGTCAATGAGGAACAGCTTAAAGAGTGAAAAGTAAGGAAAGCCATTAAAAGAGAGGCCATGAATAAGAGGTAATCACAACTGAACATGATCTTGGAGGAGGGCAGCACAAGACCAGCACTAGCTGTCCAGAGACAGTGCCCCTCAACTTTCATGGCTCAGAGTAAGCACGCTCTCCCATCTCTTTTGCAACAACCTAGTCCTGCCCTGGCAAGGGTGTTGGCGGCCTCTGAGAGGCGAATGAGAATGAGTTGCTGGAGACAGATGCCTAGGGTGCTCTTTCCAAGTGTGAAAAACGAAGAAAGGGCTCGACCCATTCACCCAGGGGAAGATGAAGTTCTTCAAGATCTCAGCATGGGCACATGTTTCACCTGCTTTTCACTGAAGAGCATGAAGTCAAGAAGCCCAATTGCTCCCTGCTGTTTCCCACTATCCCTGACACAAGGGGCAGCTTGCACACAAGCAGCAATCTTCCAAAAGGGATAGGATGGGCTGGAGTCACGGGCTCAGGCTCCAACATGGGCTGCAGCACTTCACAGTTAGAGAATCTCAGGAAAGGGCAATCACCTCCCTGCCTGCTTTCTAATTATTTATGTGAGAGAGGGTCTTGCTACATAGCTCAGGCTGGCCTTCATCTATGCAGCCCCAGGCTGGCCTCAGCCTCACAGTGATGCTTCTGCCTCTGCATCCCAAGTGTTAGGATTAGAAACTTGTTTTCTGATTCTTTGTTATCTTAATTAATTAATTTGACATGGGCCTTGCTACACAAGTGTTGACTCAGTGATCCTCCCTTTTCAGCCTCTCCAGTGCTGGGATTACAGGCATGGGCCACCACGCCAGTTTCAGGGGTCGGAAGGGCATGTAGTACCGGGGATCAAACTCAGGTTCTTGTGCTTGCCAGAGACACTTAGATCACTGAGCTATTTCTCCGGCCCCTGGGATTTATGGTTCTTAAATGAGGGATGACAATGTTTCCTTTAAAAGAGCAAGAAAATGTTTTGGGACTAGGCAGAATTGGTGGCTGTACCATATTTCAAATGTACTAAGCATCTCTGAGTTGTTCCCCTTCACTCAGTTCATCTTCCATCATGTGAACTCAATCTCAATTTTTAAAAAAGATGACTATATCGACCTCATAGGCAGTCTTTGGGTTAAATGGGCCAATTAGAATGAAGTGAGCCATACATTAAGCTCTTCAGTGATACTGATTACAATTATGTCAGAGTCCAGCTGCTTCATGCCATTAAGTGCCCTAAAACTGTGCTCAAGGGATCGAGGCAACTCAAGTGCTTCATTCTTCCCTAATGAATGATTGAAAACCAAACATTTATGTTTAAAATGTATTTCCTTTCAGAAAACGTCTGAACTGACCCTGTCCTTCACATTTCCCATCACTGAAATAGCAAGTTCTCAATGCATTAAACTTAAAAAAATTAAATACAGCATTAAAAAATAGACTAGGCTGCTTTCAATGACAAAATCCACCGTGCCATCTTTTCTTATTCTCAGCAACAACACGTGAGCATACTTAATAGTACATAATTGTGCAAAAAGACACATTTAGACTCGAACCGCCAGCAATGTACAATGGATATATTAATACTGTTTTTATTCAGAATGTAAAAATTTAAGAAAGACAGGAGGAAGCCAAAACTGTTGTTTTAATGGCTTGTAAACAAAGACAAAGCTTTCTGTCTGAGGATAAGATGAAACTTTTTTTATTTAAAATAGCTAGAGCTTATGGAGAACAATTGAAGAGTACATGTTGGGGAAAATGAACACAATACATGGTATATTCCTTGGTAATTAGATGCCAAAGACACGCACAAGGCACTGAGTTTGCCCTTCACATTCCGCAGGGTGCTGGGGACTGCAAAGTTGGACAGTGGCTGGTGGTCACCTGCAATGCTGGTACCGAGAAGGAATGACAACCGTCCACCCTCCAAAGAGGGACAGATTTGGCAGCACCAACAGTGTACACACTGTAGTGAGCCTGACATGCATGTTACTGTGGGCTGAACTGTGTGCCCAAGATGTTTGGACCTTAGGCCCCCAGTAAATAAGAATGCTACCTTGCCTGGAGATACTGTAGTGACTTCACAGATGTTATTAAGATGAGTCACACTGGATTCAGTGAGGATTAGGGTGACCAGGCTCCTTGTAGGAAACGTGGACACATGAGACAGATACAGGGGACATGTGGGGGCAAAGGTAGAATTGAAGCCAGGAGTTTCCAAGCAAGGGCCACCAAGGACCTTTAGCAATGCAGAAGGGAGGAAGAATGAAACATAGCTTGTTTTCAAGCCCTCGAGGGGATCTCACTGACTCCCCATGCCTTGGACTTCCAGTCTCTGCAATGGAAGTGTGTACATTTCTGCTGTTGGGCCATCCCAATTTGCTCTAGCCACCTTGGGAAACTGATACATGCGCCATGTCAGTTTCCTTCCTCAAGGGCTATTGCCCTGGCTTGCCTTGAACTCATGGCAATTCTCCTGCATCAGCCTCCGTGTCCAACCTGGAGTCAGAGGTTTAGACTCTTCTACATGAGAGCTATGTGGCCTGTAGTAAGTCATCAAGTCTCGCATTGCATACTGTATCCTTGTATTTCAGTGGGGAGAATAAGAGAATCTACCTCACACGGTTGCTGTGAAGACTGAATGAAAACAAACTGAATATGGTGTCCTTAATTCCAGTGGTGTTATATACCCTGTATATCTACACAACTGGCCTCTCTTCAACCATACCCACTTTGTTTGATATATTATTTCTAATATTTTAATATTTTGAAAAAGACAGACTCTATTACGCCTATATTTCAATAATAACCACTAATGTGCAATAAAATCAAAACTTTTTCTTTTTGAGGGGCAGTTATTGTTGCTGAAGATGGAACCGGGGACCTGTGCATGCCTAGCAATGCTCTGCCACGGAGCTATCTGCACCCTCACCTCCTAGTTCTGTTGTTTCTGGTTGTTACTAGAGTCGGCCAGCAATAGAAAGGCAAAAATAATGTGGGTTCCTCTGCGTGCAGGAGACCAGCATCCACCTTAGAAGCTGGCAGCTGGCTACCTGGAGAAGAAGCAAACAGAGTCAAGGCCAAAGGAAACAAGGCCCATGCCAATGGATTTAGAAGAAGGCAAAAGGATGACTGAGTGAGGGGCACTCGTGGGACTGCCAAGGACACACGAGTTATCAGCAGATGCACAAAGCCACCAGGAAAGGGCTCTCTAGCAATATCCAGATTAGTGAAACCTTCAAGACAGAAAGCAGACTTGCCAAGTTGCCAGTTGGGTGGGCAGCAAGTGATTGCTCCATTGGTAAGGACTTTCCACTTGGGGAAATGTCTTAGAACTTTACAGTGGTACTGTTTGTACAATACTGGATCAATCCCTTTAAAACATACTACCATAAAGAAAGATAAACCTGAGTCTTTTGCAGGAAAATGGGTATACCTTGAGACGTCATGTTACGTGAGACAAATCAGCCACTCAGGCTTAAATAGCTCATGGTTTCACTTATATGAGAAACCCAAAGCATAAATAAAGAGATAATAGGAAGTAGGGAGAGACCTTCTCAAATGGGGAGGGAATCAAGTGACATGGAGGGGAGGAAAAGATAGGAAAAAAGGGATGAAGATGTGTTCTGCGCATGTATCAACACTATGCAAGGAATGTGATTGTTAC
Organism: Capromys pilorides; assembly: GCA_004027915.1. Classification (NCBI taxonomy): domain Eukaryota; kingdom Metazoa; phylum Chordata; class Mammalia; order Rodentia; family Capromyidae; genus Capromys; species Capromys pilorides. The sequence continues at coordinate 10,089 of PVKN010000451.1, read as the reverse complement.
GTACTGCAAATGTGGACTAATAAAATAAATAAATGGCTACAAGGGTAAGTTTTAGGTTACACATGTTTCACCACAGTCAAAAATAAATTAAATGAACAAAAGCAAGGAAAACTCCCTACGAATAGCAACCAGAAAGCCATGGTGAGTTGCATGACAAATGGAAGAAGAGCACTATTGGTAATTCTTCTGTGACAAGGAGGAGAAGAATTATGAGACAGGCATCTCAGGCAACTCATCCTTAATCCAAGATAGAGAGAGAAGCCACCAGCAACAGATGCCAGCCATCCTCAAAGTTCATCATAGCCAGCAGCCCCAGCCTGGGTTCTCACTGTTCCTAAACCATGTGTAACACGGCCTCAGAAGTCACCAATACACCACTGCTGCTTGGTTGTTCATCGAGAGAAATAGAGGTGAATAGCCAAGATGTCAGCATTTTTGTCCTCAAAATGTTAAGAGTACCCTTTAACATTTCCTGTGGGAAGGACTGGAGTGAAACTAGTGGCACAGCACTTAATCTACATCAATTGTTCTCTGATGAATGCCCAGAAGTGCCAAGCTCCTGGCAGAATGGGCCACCCAGAATAGACACCCAAAGCCCTGACTTGGTAGATTACATCATGGGGGACTTTACACTGGGGCTGCATGTGCAGGAGGGACCCAGCTGGATGAGTTGAGGAATCTTCTGTGAACTCAAGTGACAGAATAGCCACTTAGGATTGCTGAGGACAGTGGACATGAGAAGACTGCTTCCAGGTAGAACCCTGACTTCCAGATACAGTACCATTTGTGCGACATGAATGTGCCTGTGGTCTGGCTATGTGCGAGGTGACATCATGCACACTATGGTTCTGGGTCACCCCTGCACTGCTAGACAAGCCATTGTGGCAATCAGGGAGCAGTTTGGATTTCATGTGAGTGCCCAGACAAGACTGTTTCCTGGATCATGAGGTCCCTAGCTGTGTATTTCAGGGTCACTCTTGGGCTTGGGTCACAAGGCTGGAGAGTATGCTTCCCTGACCATTCCCTCCCACAGAGAACTTCCTTGATGCCCTCAGTCAGCTAGGGGATCCCACGAGCTGGAAATGCAGATGACAGGGGCCTTCTGGCCCAATAAGGCACTCTGTCCATCCAGGAGCGATGCCTCCTTAAGGAGACAGAAAAGCAACAGTGATGTGTGACTAAGGAAGTGTAATGGGATCCAAGGTCCTTGAAAATATCAACGATGCTCCCCGAAAGAGCTCCTGGGGCCAGTAAACTGGGCCAAGCCTCTGGCCTACACAGGTTCCTTGGGATACCCCAATAAAGCAAGAGTGAGGGAAATGCGGTGGAGTGTGAGCAATACATCCAATGAATGTTTAAACTTAAAAATAATACAAAAAGGACACACTACCATTCACCCCATCAAAGGACTACCCATGACTTCAAACACACTTCATTCTCTATGGGTGTCGAGTGCCATCCACTGAAGGGCAGTGCCATAAAAGCACGAGTGTGTCTTGGTTCACCTTATTCACCACATGAGACACTGTGTGAATTCTGGCTCTTCCTCAAAATGAAAGTGATCATGCTTTGAATCTCATTGGGACATCGAATCAGCCACAGCAGCACAACTAATGACACTCAGCAAAGACGACTTCCAGGACTGCTTCAGAAAGTGGCAAGAGTGCGGGCATAAGCATGTTCAAAGCAAGCAGGACGATTCCGAGGGAGATTAGTGGCAATGTGTCTTTTAATGGGACAAATTCTGAATTCAAACATGCACTGTACCTCTCAATCATACCTCATGGCACTTTCAGAGTGGCTGGAATGGAATCCAGGCTTTTCCTGGGGGAACCAAGCCATCACTCTGAGGTAGCATTAAGTAAATATCATTGTTTTGGAAATGATGTATCTGGCCATCTAAATCCTCTGGGTCACACGATTGTGTATTTAAAAAATCATTTTGCCACATTTGTTTCATCTCACATTTTTCAAAGTACATAGAGTGAATCCTTTCTGACATTTTCCAACTAAGCATTTCAGTAAATACTGAAAATATAAACACATTTCCCCATATAACCACGATGCTGTTAACATCCCTGCAAAACTTAGAGACAATTTCTAAATATCATCCAAAACCTGTCCATATGCAAAGTTGCTAATTATTCTCCCAGAAATGTCACATATAGGTGGTCCAGTTGAACCAGGACATGACATGGTCCTGATGGGAGGCAGCCAAAGCAGATGTAGAAAGTCCAGACTGAAAATAGGAAACTATTCTTTACTAAAGCTGATTTTTGAAAGAAATCAGAAAGCAGCCACCATAATTGCAGATTTTGTTTTTCTATTCAGTGTTTAATGCAGGGGGGATAGGAATAGGTTACCTGGGGTGAGAAGGGTTTTTCCCTCCCCTGCTTTCTACTTGCAAGAAGAAGCACTGAAATAATTTTAAAAAGATCCAATGCAGATGGTTGGACACAAAAACACATTGAAGTTTCCAGCCCCTCACAAGAGGCACCCATCTCTGGGCCAAAAGTTTCACACATTTCTCCTTTAATCCCAGAGGGAACTGAGGCCAGTGGAAAGTTAAGTGGCCTTCTGTGGTGATCAGAATCATCACATACCCCATCCTAGAGATGCCTCCATCCTAATTCCTGGGAACTGTGACTATATTATATTACATGGCAAAAGGGTAGAGGCTTAAGGTTCCAGATGGAATTAAGATTGCTAATCAGATGACAAATGAGCATGATTATCCCAGGTCACCCAGAGGGGCCACTCTTGCTGCATGGTCCTTCAGTATGAATGAGGGAGGCAGAAGTGGTCAGAGTGAGGCAGTATAACAGAGGTTGGGGCTCCTTCCTTGGATGATTCAAAAAGCTCACCAGGGGCCAAAGCTTGCTGACAGCTTCCACATGCTAAAAAGGGCAAGAAAAAGAATGTGTCCCCCAGAGCATGGAATGTAGCCACTTGACACCTTGATTTGAGCTGAGGTAGGGCCTTGTTGAATGTCTGACTTCCAGAACTGCAAGGTAACAAATCTGTATTGTTGTAAATCCAGGCAATATGTGATGATTTGTTACAGCAGCCATAAGAAACTAACACAGCAAGGAAACACAGGGCGGCCTCCATACAGAGGATCCTTGGCTTCAATACTAGTATTTTAAACATTTATCTCCCCTCTCTACCCAGCTAGAAGACACATATTTCATAATGTCACAGGGCTGAAACATTAGCCTGCTCCCCTAAAGCATGTCATAATTGATGATGAAGATTGACATACGATAGATCAGCTGATGGGATGAGGCATCTAAGAATGAAAAACTCACCCAAAGAAAGCTACAGTGTAGACGGTCCACGTGGGCAACTGACAATTGGCTTTGTCTCCTGCTGTTTTTAGATTCAAATACAACGCTGCTGCTTGTTCTCAGTAGGAACTTTCTAGCAGGACAGCCGGAGGATTCTTCCAATTTAGACTGTTAAATCTGACCCTGGGAGAATGTAATTACATCAGTTCTGCAGTTCTAACAATTCCGATAGGCAGAAGCCAGCTCAGAAACATGGTAAATGTTATACTATACAGCAACATCTGACGAAGAAATCTAAATAAAACATGAATAGCCTCAAATATAAAGGGCTGAGTTTAAACACTTGATGCTTAAAACTAATCAAAGGTTCAATATTGCCTTTTGAAGGATTCCCGTGAAAAGAATTTCTCACTGTCCTTTTGCCACATGTAGTAGCACTTTCTACACCAAGCGACCATCCTTACCAGGAAAAATCAGGGGTGTTGGGTCACCTGATTTTTTAAAAAAATACTTCATCATACTGCATAACTTCTGGGGCTTGTTAAAACCTGGATTTCTGGGTCCAGGTCCAGAGTTTTTGATTCAGTAAGTCTCCCAGAGTAGGGCCAGATAATGTGCATTTCTAGCTTCATTAGCACAACTCAGTTTTGAACCCAGACATTAGAGCTACAAAGTTTATGCTCTGAGAAAATGTACTTCGGTCTATCTGCCTCTCAGTGTCCGTGGGATCTGATATTTTAAGAAGTACAAAACAAAGAGATCACCTACCAATGCAGATGAAAATATTTATACAGATTGCCATTCACCCAGTGTGGTCCTTGGACAAAATCAAAGATTTTGTAGGCAAAGCTACTCACCTGTTGAGGCAGCTCTCACATTTCTGTTCAAACAGCTCATTTTCTTAATGTGTAAATTGTCATTGTAGCTCAGAGTAAGAGTCTTGATTAGTTATCAGTCTCCCACTGTCTGGGTTCAGGAAGAAAGATCTGGAGCTATGTTGTCCAACATAGTTGCCACTGGCCATGCCACTAGCAAGCACTTGATGGGGGCCAGTTACAGTGGAGAAATGCACAAAGTATAAATTCACACCAGATTTCAATAAGAACAAGGGTGAAAAAAAGAATATTTGAAAATTTTTCTTAGGGGCCGGTCGGATAGCTCAGTGAACTAAAGTGCCTACTTAGGCAGAGCGCAGTGGCTGGGGTTCGATCCCTGGAGTGCTGTGCCAGCCCTTCCTCTGTGGCGTGCTGAGAGGGCTATTGAGACTGGGCATGGTGGCTCATACCTGTAAACCCAGAGCTTGGGAGGCTGAAAACAGGAGGATCACTACAAATCCAAGCTGTGTAGTGAAATCCTGTAGACCCTGTATAACCCGTATCCCCTGTACTAAATGCATTAAAAATAATCTTTCTTACACTGGTTGCACACTGAAATAACATTTTGAGTAGATTGGGTTAAATAAACCAAGTTAATCCATCTGACATTAACTTTTTAAGTAGTTTTAATACTCTTCTAACTTTTTAAATATTACATATGTGGCTCACATAATATTTCCACTGGACAGTGATTTCTAGAATATTCTAGAATAGTTATGAAAACATCTCAAATAGTTTTATATATTGGAAATACATTTTTTCTCAATTGGGTTTTAAATCTAGAGTCAAATGTCACGTTCCTCTAGATTCTGAATGGCAAATGAACTCCACAGGCCTCTTTGATTTAGTCAAATTCACAAAACTAAACAATCTGGTGTTCTGTAATTCTATCTATTTCAAAAGTAGTGCATTTACTTGTCAGAAAACAATTTTGTATTTTCTGAAATATAGGAGAGATTCTTTTAAGGTCTATCAACTGACACTGCAAACTCCCCAAGCTAAAGATTCTGTAGATTTTACTTCATCTTTATTTACTCTGATTAAAAGATTCCGGAACCACGGTGTTAAGAAGAAATAATGAGTAATCTCCATTTACTTGCCACATTCTTCACCCTGAGAGCCACAAACTACAATGTAGCATGTTATTAAGTGGGTTGAGTTTTCCCATAGACATTAGATAATTAATGCTGGGCTCTTGACCAAGGACTCCAGATCAAAGGGAATAAATAAACATGGCAGGGAGAAATATACAACCTCTAGCCTCTGTAAATATTTAAAAGGATCCATACAGTAGATGGGCTGAGAGGACACAGTCCAAAGGAGCGCTTGGCATGCCTGAGATGGAAACATAGAGAAGTATAAGAAAATGGCAAATGTGGAGTCCATGTATTCTGTATATGTCACCTCATTTATAAGGGGACATCAAGTAAATTGGTACCATAGGAATCTTTTCCCCAACTTCACTTTCCCAGAATAGAGCATTTAAAAACAGATATCTGTATTGTTTTTCTTCTTAAAGTATATAAACTATACATAATTATAACTGTCAAGTATACACGGAGGATTGTTTTACTAAAGTATGTAGGCACCAAATAAAAAATAAATTTTCACTGTGACTTCAGTTCATGCTAAACTAACATACCAGCTAACATAAGCACCAAATGTTCCATTAAGTATGCAGTTTTCCACCTTACAAAGAGGAATTCTTTACTCTTCAAATAGAAGCCTGGGAAGTTTAAACTTAATATTATCGGTCGATAAGTTTCCCTCTAGCAAATAGAGGTATTCAATAAGGACACCTCCTGAAATTCCTGCTATGGTTTCTCGAGGGTGAATGAGGACACAGGAACAACCAGTCTAGAGGGGAAGTGAGAGGCCAGGCTTTCCAGAGTGTTCCTTCTCCCTGCCCTTTGTTTTTTTTCATTGTTAAGTATATTGGTACAATTTATTTTTTTATTGGTACAATTTAGACATACATAATGATCACATTCATCATAGGGAGTTTGTACCTGTGCATGATACGTCTTGACTCTTACTTTTATCCCATTCTCTTCCCCTCCTTTTCACCCTTCTTTTCCTCAGTAACAAAACTTTGTTGTTTTATCTTTCTCTTCTCATTCCCCCTTCCCCAGTTATCCTTCCTGAACACTCATTAACTTAAGTATCAGAAGCAGGCTCTGACTGCAGGAGCAGGGACAAGGGGAGAACACCCTGTTCCGAGGCTGCAGAGACACAGCCCTACCCAGGTGCTAACAATCCCCCTGAGCCAGGGTGACTTCTTGTGTACCGCCTCTACTTTTTGTCACTGCTGCAGGCAAGAGTGATAGGGGGACAGCAGCCATCCTCACTGGGGTGACAAAGTAGGTAGGGACTATAAATTAGTAGGGCCACTATGCAGAACAGTAAGGAGGTTCAGAAAACTAGAGAGGGAATAGTCACATGACTCAGCTGCCACACAACTGGGTACATATGCAAAAAGAAATGAAATCAATAGTTGAAAGAGACATCTACACCACAAGGTCAGTGTAACACTATTCCTGAGAATTAAGACATGAACACAGCTTAGCTGTCCATGGACATGCAATGGAGTATTACTCAGCTACAAAGAAGAGCTAAGTCCTGTTATGTACGGCAACACAGATGGACCTAGAAGACATTATGTTAACTGAAATAATCCCAGCAGAGAAAGATGGATACCCAATGTTCTCACTCATAATGGGAGCTAACAATTGTATTTGAGAGGCAGGTACGGTAGTGCATGCCTAAAACCCCAGCAATCGGGGAGGCTGAGGCAGGAGGATTCCAGGTTGGAGCCTATTTTGAGCAATTCAGTGATTCAGTGAGACCTTGTCTCAAAACGAAAAGTGAAGAGAGGCTGGCGATGTAAGTCTGAGCAAAGCACCCTGCACTCCATCCCCAGAAGAAAGTGGGTAAAAAAAAATGTCAACATAGTTGGAAAAAAATAAATTTTGAATATTTCTAACAATGAGAAATGACAAATAGGAAGTGCGTTCTTTTCTCTGGAAGAAAAAAATATAACTTTTTTTTTTGTATTTTTCACCCACAAGGGAGATTACTCTGCCCCTGTGCTTCCTGCATCTCTCCCCACCTATTTTCTTCCTGTTTTGCTTGGTGGTGGTTTTGAAAACCACGGCTAGAAATGGTATGGGGGGGTGCCTTCTGGCTTTTGTCTCCAATGTTTCCAACAACGGGAAATGACAAATGTCTGAGATGACAGATACACTAACTACCTGGATTTGTACACATGCATCAAAATAACACTGTCCCCCCAGAAATATGTATACTTACTATGCATCAATTTAAAACAGTGTAAAGTGATGGATGCAGTGAAGCAAGGGAAGGTCACAGCTGTCATCGGATGGCAAGGACTGGAGAGAGAAGCAACAGGACAACTAGATGCTACTTTAGGCTTCAGTTTTGATTCATTTCCGTTTCCATATTATTGAACCAACCTCATGGAAAAGCCTAACTTTAAAACCAAAACACACAGAATTCTTTTTAAAAAAATCTCAAAGCACAAGAATTTACATATATGCAACTGTGATACACTTCACTCCTCATTTGGTAAGTTAGCAACAGAAGAGAAATTTTGACCTTGGAATCTACCCCCTTCTGAGGCTGCAACTCAAAATCATAAAATGCTTATTGATTTCTGGCTGATGTGCTACAAAGACTTCACTGAATTAGTATTCTATATATGCAATGTGGTAAATTTATTCAAATTTAGGCTAATGTATTAGAAAGCAAAAGCTCACCCTGAAGTTCCTCATTTAATCAATGATTAATTTAACCCGCTACCTTTAGGTACTCACTTGATTTCTTTGTAGTCGTTGTTCTCCAGTGAACCAGCACACACTCCCTCTAACACCACATACCTTAACTTTCATGTTCCTAGGGCCATGTGCCAGAGCACACTGTATCAGAGCAAGTGAGAAATGCTTCCCCAGGTCTCAGCGCTGATGACACTATAGGGCAAGGGACAATCCCCGGAGAAGTCCATCTTTCTAGGCCCTGTTCTCCAGTTTCAAGACATTGCTTTCTGCCTCCATGAAATCACCAAGAGACCCTCAGCAGTTCTTCAGCTGTCACTGTCACTCTCCCAGCTCTAAAGGTGCCTACGGGCCAGCAGCAAAGTGGGCCCCATCTCTCTCCACTTTAAAGAAAAGTGATGCAAAACAGGGAAGCTCTTTTTCGGTTTGACGCATGAAGTTAGGTTCTAGGTAACAAATGGTCCCTTCAAGTGATGGCTTTCATCTTTCGGCTGCATTGTCAGCCATCCTGTCCATGCACTCCACCATGAGTAAGTGCTATTTCCACCACTGATGACAATCAAGTTCACCAATCTCAAATGGTGTTGAACATAACAGGGAGAAGAAGACCCTGGAAAGGTGCTGGGGTGAGGGATGTGTACCCTTCTGCACAGCCTCAATCACCCCAGAAACCATGAGAGTGAGGGAACACTGCCCCTTTTCCCAGTGGCCTCTGAGGAACAGTGTCACAGGAAAGTCTCTGGACCCCCTGAATTGACCTGAGCCCCCCTCATCTGATTCCCCTGGGCTGGCAATGTGAACAGAGCTAGGCAGTGGTGTGTGATGAAGCGAGTGTCAGCAAGGACTGCTCCCCTGACCCCAGGCTGCACCCCAGAATCACTAAATCAGAATCCTGGGGTGTAGCTTGCAAAACTCTGCAGCCAAATTCAATGGACAGAGCTCAAGAACCAGTAGCATGCATGTGTGGGAAAGGTCAGAACTGTGGCAGGGCTCTCGCTTTGCGAAGGGCTGCTTGTCTTTTCCATTCCTTCTGTGAGTCTGCTCTGCTCCACCTGGCTTCAAAAGACTTTGAAAGATAGTTGATGCTCAGCGCTGGCTTTCCACTCCTCAGAGGTCACCGGGACAGAGAAGCAGACTCTGCACTACTAAGTCAGACGATTCCTTAAGCACTGCCAGCACCCCAGAACGACTTTTTTTTGTCGTTCTAGTACCGTCTCACATCACCTATGCAACACAACACTAAGAGGAAACATCTGGGCTTTGAAACATGTTCTTTATGCAGGCACGGACTAAGGCTCACTTTCTTGGGGAAAGCGATTTGGTTATAAACTTGGTATGGGAAATGTTTTTAATCATAACAGATCTCCCGATGCACACGCAATATATTCTGGAAGATAAAAATGGACAGTCTTTCTTTTTTTCTCTCTCATGCAAAGCCACAAAGGATTTAGAGGAACATGCACACATTTCTTAAGCCCTGCTAAATGAAATCAAGAGCTGTGTTTGTCACATGGCTTCGGCCTGAGCCAATATTTGGCAGTTCAGTCTTTGTCCTCTCAGCCATTTCTACATTCTTTGTTCAGAGCCCTGCACACACTGAAGCATTATGCCCATACTCCCGGCGAAGGCAAACAGGAAGTGCATTCTTTTCTCTGGAAGAAAACGATGTAACTTTTTGTATTTTTTACCCACAAGGGAGAAGATTATTCCGTCCATTCGCTTCCTGTATCTCTCCCTATCGGTTTTCTTCCTGTTTTGCTTGGTGGTGGTTTTAAGAATCAAGGTTACAAATGCAGTGAGGGGGTGCCTTTTGCCTCGTGTCTCGAAAGCCAATTATCTTAAAAAGAATCACAACTGATTCTAACGGTAACAATGCCTCTTTCTCTGGAAATGATTTTTGCATTGCAGACCTCTCTGCAGCCTCCAGAAACATACAATATTTTCTCTCATGGCTGGAGCGCAGGACACTTTAGGCTAACTAAAACAATTCTAAGTTAACACGAAAAGAACCTGCAAGCCTCTCAGACTTCAATACGCAAAGTATTCACGTGAGGCCTTTGTTAAACAACAGTTGCTGAGTCCTAGGTGGGGCAACTGAGCAACTTAGGGAGATCCCCCAAAAAATTAAAATGTAGA